>PVJC01001019.1:0-103429 GCA_004026665.1 Murina feae
AGGCTGCCGACCCCCTGCCACCTCTTACCCGCTCCCCAATGCCCCACAAAGGGCCTGGGAAGCCCACCAAGCAGGCTGCTGACCCCCTGCCACCTCTTTCCTGCTCCCCAATGCCCTGCAAAGGGCCTGGGAAGCCCACCAAGCAGGCCGCCGACCCTGCCGCCTCTTACCCGCTTTGCGGTGCCCTCCAACCCTGCCACCTGTTTCCCACTCACGGGTCCTGGGTCCTGTGCTGTCCTGCCCTGCAGCCGCTCTGTGCACTCGGGAGGTCCCTCAGCCCGGCCTGTGCCCTCTCGCAGTCTGGGACCCCTCTGGGGATGTCCACCTGCTGGTGTGCCTGACCAGCCTGGGTGAGGGGCTTTAAGGCTGCCCACAGCTCCCATTGACCAAACGTCCCAGCAAGGCTGGCTGGACGCAGGTTACTGAGGTTTATGTCCTGTAATTGATACACTGTTCCTTTAAGCCGGCTAACGAACCCTTCTCTCTGCTTCACCTCGCAGTGTCTATAATGACACAATGTTACTTAGTGGTGAGGCCCCGGCTGCTCTTTCCTTCAGCTCCCGAGGATTCTATGATTGTTATATTGTTTCAAATGTTTCAAATCTGTGTTTCGCTAGAGCCAGTTTGAGTGGAGCGGGCGCAGCTTCACTTTCGCTCCTGCCGCAATGGAAACTGCCGTTTACTCAGGTCCGTGAGTGGCGGCCTCCATGTTGGCTGGGCTAATTTGCATACAGCCGCTTTGATTGGATGGTGAGCGTGGCTTACCCTGTCTCAGAGAACGGTTAGTTTTACTATTTCGCTTTTATTAGTTTAGATGGCATACCAAGCTCTGTAATGCAATGGGAAATTCAGGCCTGTTTTCCTTCTTAGCAGCCTCCTCCTTCCCCACTTATTTTTCTGCTCCTTTCTATTGAAATTCTCTAAATAGAACCCTCCTATTTATTCTCTAATGCAAGCACTCCAAGAATTAACTCCATTGCACTTGTCTCTACCACAAGGTGAGACCCACAAAAGAAGCAGCCATATTTTGTTCCCCATTAGAATCATAATGAGAATGCTTTGGGATTCTTTCTTTAAAATTTTACTGCAGCCCTTGTTGGTGTGGCTCAGTTGCTTGGAATATAGTTCTGTACACTAAGACGTGGGGGGTTTGATTCCTAGTCAGGGCACATACCCAGGTTTTGAGTTCAATCCCTGGTTGCGGAGCCTTCAGTAGGCAACTGATCAATGTTCCTCTCTCTCCCTTCCTTCCTCTATGATCATTTAATTAATAAATAAATTTCTAAAGTTTTAATGCAGTATTAAATGCTAAATTTTTGGGAAAATATATTCATTAATATGCTTATGCAATAAAAATAATTATCTGTAGCATATTAGAAATTTTAAAGTCTACCTGAATCTGTTTTAAATAAAACTAAATTTATTTTAAAATATAACAATAATTAATGTGTAAGCATATTTAGCATAGATCTTACATAAAATACATTTATAGTAATTATATACATTATATTTGTGTGCTCAGCATCTGACCTACAATAATTCCACTTTTAATAAGTCTCTCTTTACATTTTTTGACTAATGTGTGTTCCTAACAGATGAACTAATGCATCAAGCATTTGAAAATTCCAGTTATAAAACAATCCCAACTGCTACAATTATGGCATTTATATGATTAAATAACACTTAGACATCAGAGATTATCCGCCTTACAATTAACTGGAAGCAGAAATAGATCAGGCATAGACAGACCCTAAAAGAGTGATTCTCTCTTCCTTTGTCTACAGAACCTAACTTTCCACGCAATTCTACTTTATAATTTTGTCATCTTTATTGAAACATACTTATGCATAATTCAAAATATTTAAGAAAAAAGTTCTAATTAATTTTATATTATTCCAGATAAGTTATAGTATTGGTCTTGCAACTTTCAGCAAATAACCACCTATGGATGTACCCACAGACCTAAAAGCAGGTCTCTCAGCTATGGGAGCAGCCTTCTGGTAACAAGCCGCCTGAGATAAAGTTAAATGGAAGGCTATGCAGGCCCATAATTCAAACTGTGCCATGATTTTACATTATCTAATAATGTTTTTAATGCTTTCTCCTTCCTTGACTATTCAAACAGCAAGAACAGTTGTAAGATCGCAGAGAAGCCTGGGAAAAAGAAGCTACTGTGTGGAACTCTTTGGAATCCCAGGAGTGTTTCCATGACTAGTAAGACTTCAGTGTTCACATCAGGAATCCAGAGGGCTTATTCACATGCTTTGTTTTAAGGGTTGCCTTTGTGCATTATACTTACTTTCTGACTAGAGAGTCTCACACCTACCCACTACTATATATATATATATATATATATATATATATATATATATATATATATATATACATATATATATAATTTTTGCATGCATTAGCCACAGAAAAACATTTTTTCCTATTTGTTCCTAATGGTGAGCCAGGTTTACCAATTATTCATTGATATCTCAAATGGATGATAACTTTTCTTTAAGATCAGGTAAATTGGCAATCAAGACAATGATGATTATTATCCAGATAGCTCACATTTTCTGAGCACTTACTATGTTCAGGGCACTTTATAAATATAAAATCTAAATTGAACAAAATAGGTATCCCTTAGTGTCTTTTATAAATAGCTATGAAGGCTCAAAAGGGTTAAATATATCGCACACTTTGGCAGGACTGGCAAACGGAAGTAAGTGATTTACTATTTATGTGAATCCAAATTTCATGTGCATTCTGTTGTATCACTTTCACCTAAGAGGCAATTGGGCTACGACCGGAAGAGATTCTATGTCTCTGAATTGCAGAGATGAAGGACGGGCTCTTCTCCATCTTGGTACCATCAGTGTCACTGCCTCGCTGGTTCTGTTTCTCATGGTCCTCCTAGAGACAGGGCTTCCTCGTGTATGCAGAGCCTCAAATGAACAACTTGAAACCAGAACCAGAAGTTTTATAGTTTGGGTTTGGAGAAATATTTTCCTTCAACACAATGATTGTTTGCTTTCGAACGGGAGGCTAACACGACAGAAAAGCCAAGCTATACTTTGTGCATGGGAGTATTTAATTGAAGAGTCTGTTCTAATTAAAAGCAGTTGGGAGTAAGGATTGAGCGAAACTTTTAAAATTACAAATTCCTAATAGTTCCGGAGTTCATCGTAATTTGACGCTTACAGCTAGAAGTTGGTGTATGAGAAAGTGTCTAGATCACTGAATAGTTTATTGCAGGTGTGAATTTTTGCATGTTGTTTATTATTATTATAAGGTTAGATCTATAGAGGAGTTGAAGAAAACATTTTAAATTTCTTGTAAAAATGGATCTCATATTTTAATATTAAAGGTGAAACCAAATCAGACAATTAAGTATATAGATTCTATATGTTATTTATTTGCTGTGGCAAAGGAAAGAGAAATGGGGAATGAAGCACATAATTTCCAGTTTTGATTTATTTTATGTTTGCATATTAAGTCTATTGTTTTGATTTAATGTGTTTGAAGGTATTATTATATATGTTTATTGTAATGTCTAACATACACATACATACCGTTTACCTTTTATTTCATGTATAAAACTAGAGTATTGCATAGCTTTATCATCTACTTTAAAAACTAATAAAATTTGCTCAATAACAATTATACCACACAACAAGATTTTATATTAGAAGGTGGCAATCATACTAGACAATTTCAAATTGATTAATTGGGTGACACCAGAAACACAATTATTCTACTGTGTGAGAAATATGTAAAATAATTAACAAGGAACTATACTAGTAAAAAGTGTCACACAATTTACAAATAGATATTCTAGTTTTGAATACAAACACCCCTGTAAACATCCATAAGGTTTTCTTATGTATTTTCTCCACTAAGGGCTTAATAAGTTGCACTTCCTGTTAGAAAGTAGCTTTATTTAAAAAGGCATCTATTTGTTCAAAATGTATATGCAAACCATTAGAATCTAATGAAGTTCACTGCTTCCACAGAACAGGACATCTACATGCATAATGTTTCCCTATACCAGAACTGAGGAAAATACTAACATAAACAAGGCAAACATATAAGATCATATATCTAGAAAGTTTAATATTGCCTTAAAATTAGGTTAATATGAAATATAGTAGCTTTGAGCTTCTCTCAACATAATGTCTTAATCATGGGAAATCAAAACAAATGGAGGAAACAAATGTTAATGATTCATGTGATATTTGATAAGACAACGAAAGGAAGTAAAAATAAAAGCAAACAAACAGGAACAGATGGAAAGAATCTTTGTCAAGTCATAACCCCTCTTCTAAAACACCCAAAAGAAGAAGTTAATTAAAGAAAATATTGTTTCTTGCTTTTTTTATAGTTTTATATTTAGAGTAAGAACATTCTGCTACTGCTAAAGCAATGGAGCAGAGACACAAAGTCTACGCTTAGTATGAGAAATTTTTAAAGAGAGATTGATGTTCAGCATAGGTACTTTTTAAAGAAGATACTAAATAAATAGCATTTCTTCTCATGAAATTCAGATAATAACAGTATAAGTGATTTTCTATGAGTCATATTCAAGAGTGTGTAAAAATTAAAATTAAACAGTAAAAACTGAAAAGCTGCAACAGATTTGAGTTTTATGTAATTTAGGGTTATAGCTGCAGAACCCTGAGGCTCACAGAGTAGACAAGAACCCAAATCTTTTGAATGGTTTCTCCATAATTACATGACACTATTCTAGACAGTGGGTACAGAATATGTGTAAGAGAACACAAGGGTATTCTCTCTGTGTATTCCAACTATACTAGTACAAGCAATAAGTAATGGGATACCTAGTGGATATAATCCAGCTCACTTGAATTCAGAGTAGATCATTTCTGGTGCTCCCCAGATCAGAGCATCAGAAATCAGAAAGGTATACACATAACACCTGGTTGTGAGAAGTAGCAGGGTTGCTGTCTGTCAGGTAAAGACAGCTGGAAATGCATGCACCCTCTTAAAAGGCCAAGAAAAAATTTCATGTGCAGCCACTCTTTTTGGGTCCCAGCAAAGGGAGGGCAGAGTGGACTGGAGGTGTGTGAGCAGAAGATGGAATTGGAGGCTCTGGGGCAGAGCTTGGAAGACAGACACCCCAGTTTCCTGTGCTGAGACATTCCCTCATACTGCAGAGGACATCTATCTGTGGAAGACATTTACTATCCAGGCACCTTTTACCTGGGGAAAGCAATTGCCCCACCTTATTGGAAAACCTCTTGCCCACCCTGTGAAGTTTCTAAAGACCAGTAAGAGACTGAGAATTACAATCAGCCTGCAGTCAGGAGCATTTTCCCTATCCAGTTGGAAAATCTCTCACCCCATTCTGTGCATTCTGTGGTTTATTGCCTGCAGCTAATCAAGACTGAATAACAATCACACTAGAGGCAAAGCCAGGTCTCTGGAGGCTTTGATTCTTTGCCTGTTTTAATCCAGGCTAAGAGGCTAGGAAGTAGACCTTGGTGCTCATCTTGGTCCTGTCCAAAGACACCCAGGCCCAGCAGAGGGAACCAAAATTTGTGGATTATTTATAGCTCCAAACAGGGTACTCAGAGCCAGTCAGAAACAGTGTCTAGCATTGTCCTACATTAGCAGATCTACCTCATACATAGACACAAAACCAAACAGGTAGCCAAAATGGGGAGACAAAGAAATAAGCCCCAAATGAAAGACCAAGAGAATTCTCCTGAAAAAGAGCTAAATGAAATGGAGATAAGAAATTTATCAGGACTTAAACATGAGACAGGAAACCATAAAAATACTAGAGGAATCCATAGGCAATGAAATCTCAGACATATGCCAAAGCAATTTCTTCACTGATACCACTCCTAGGGCAATGGAACCTAAAGAGAAAATAAACAAATGGGACTACATCAAAATAAAAAGCTTTTGCACAGCAAAAGAAACCATCAACAAAACAACAAGAAAGCCCACTGTATGGGAGAACATATTTGCAAATGTTATCACTGATAAAGGTTTAATCTCATTTATAGGGAACTTATACAACTTAATAAAAGGAAGATAAGTGAGCCAATAAAAAAAAAAAAAGAGCAACGGGGAGGAACCAAGATGGCAGCATAAGGTATATACCTAAAAGTGCAGCTTCCCACATCCACATTAAAAAATAACAACTATAAAGCTAAACAGCCATCCTCGAGGACCAAGGGAGTGGAAGCCTTACAACTAGAAGGCAAGAGAAAGAGTGCATTAAGACTGAGTAGAAGTTCTTGGTGCCAAAACTGAGAGGTACAGACTCGCATGAAATGGTGGTGGTTGCGGCACCTGGGTCGGCAGCTTGTAAGGAGTTACAAGCTCTGGGGTCACAGTGAACTTGGTGCAGGCTGTCTGGCAACAGGGCGGAAGACGAGTGGCTTTTAGCAGAGCTGTTCGCAGCAATCACTGATATGAAGCTCCAAGACTTGGGGACTCAGGGGCACGCAGATGCCAGGGTGTGGAGATGCCAAAACGGGAAAAGCCGAGGAGCTGGCTGAGGGGAAGCCATCTTGGGTTGCTCCACCCCTGTGATTCTGAGACCCCACCTCACCCAATTTACAATCCCAATTTGTAATCCTAATTACAAGCTGTGCGCCTGTCTGCCTGCAGCCTAATTTAACAGACTGCAGCTGGGACAGAAAACACCACTCTATCAACGCAAGGAAGTAGCCAAAATGTGGAGACAAAGAAAGAGATCACAAATGACAGAAATGGAGGAAAGAAAATGATTAGATATAGAGTTCAAAACCACGGTTTTAAGGTTTTTCAAGAATTTTCTAGAAACTGCCAATAAACTTAGTGAGACCCTCAATAAATCTAGTGAGACCCTCGAGGATATAAAAAAGAACCAACTAGAAATTAAGCATACACTGACTGAAATAAAGAATATTATACAGAGATCCAATAGCAGACTAGAGGTTTGCAAGAATCAAGTCAAAGATTTGTAAAACAAAAAAGCAAAAAGCACCCAACTGGAAAACAAAAAAAGAAAAACGAATCCAGGAGTGTGAAGATAGTGTAAGGAGCATCTGGGACAACTTTAAGCATATCGACATCAGAATTATAGGGGTGCCAGAAGAAGAGAGAGATCAAGATATTGAAAACCTATTTGAAGAAATAATGACAGAAAACTTACCCTACTTGGTGAAAGAAATAGACTTACAAGTTCAGGAAGTGCAGAGAATCCCAAACATAAGGAATCCAAGGAGGACCACACCAAAACACATCATAATTAAAATGCCAAGGGCAAAAGACAAAGAGAGAATATTAAAAGCAGCAAGAGAAAAACAGTTAGTTACCTACAAGGGAGTACCCATATGACTGTTAGCTGATTTCTCAACAGAAACCATGCAAGCCAGAAGGGAGTGGCAAGAAATATTCAAAGTGATGAATAGCAAGAACCTACAACCAAGATTACCCAGCAAAGCTATCATGTAAAATTGATGGTCAGATAAAGAGCTTCACAGACAAGAAAAAGCTAAAGGAGTTCATCACCACCAAACCAGTATTATTTGAAATGCTGAAGGGCATTCTTTAAGAAGAGGAAGAAGAAGAAAAGGTAAAGATAGAAATTATGAACAACAAAGAGACAACAAATACATATCTATCAACAAGTGACTATAACAATTAAGGCAATAGAAATATCTGATGAACAGAATAAACTGGTGAATAGAATAGAAGTAAGGGCATTGAAAAGGAACAGTCTGACAAATCTCAGGGGTAAGGGAGTGTGAGGGATATGGGAAGAGACTGGACAAAAATCTTACATCTATGGATGAAGACAGTGGTGGGGGTAAGGGCACAAGGTTGGGGGGAACCAGGTGGAAGGGAACTATGGAGGGGGGGAAGAACATCTGTAATATTCTGAACAGTAAAGATTTAATAAATAAAAAAAGGCAACGGATCTAAGTAAATACTTTTTGAAAGAAGACAGAAGGAAGGCCAAGAGACATATCAAAACATACTCAAACTCACTAATTATACGAGAGATGAAAATCAAAATGACAAATGCAGTACCATCTCACACCTGTCAGAAGGCTATCATCAACAAATCAATAAACAACAAGTGCTGGTGAGAATGTGGATAAAAAGAAACCCTCATGCAGTGCTGGTGGGAATTCAGACTGGTGCAGCCACTGTGGAAAACAGTATGGAATTTTCTCAAAAACCTAAAAATGGAACTTCCATTTGACCCAGTGATTCCACTTCTAGGAATATATCCCAAGAAACCAGAAACACCAATCAGAAAGGATATATGCATCCCTATGTTCATAGCACCACAATTCACCATAGCTAAGATTTGGAAACAGCCTAAGTGCCCATCAACTGATGAATGGATTAGAAAACTGTGGTACATCTACACAATGAAATACTATGCTGCTATAAAAAAGAAGGAATTCTTACCATTTGCAGCAGCATGGATAGAACTGGAGAGCATTATGCTAAGTGAAATAAGCCAGGTAATGAAAGTAAAATACCACATGATCTTACTCATTTACAGAAAATAAAGAATATTATAACCTGATGGACAAAAAGATAGATACAGAGGCAGTAAAGCATTGAACTGACTGTCAAATTACAGTAGAAAGGCTGGGGACTGTTGGAGAGGGGGAGAAAGAGATCAACTGAAGGACTTGTACGCATGCATATAAGCACAACCAATGGACACAAGACACTGGGGTGGTGGAATAAGAGCATGCAACAGGGGGTAGAGGAGGCTGGGGAAAGGGCAATGAGGGGAAAAAGGAGATATATGTACTACTATGTGCAATACTTTAAACAATAAAAATATTTAAAAAATAATAAATTGAGGATGCTTTTGAAAAAAAAAAGAAATTTATCAGACATAGCATTCAGAATAATGATGGCAAGGATGCTCAACAGCTTGAGAAAAGATATTGTAATTATGAAGAATGACACAGTACTAAATAAAGAACACAGTGGAAGGAATGCACAGCAGATTAGGGCAAGCCACAGATCAAATCCGTGAATTAGAAGACAGGGTGGAAAAATCTCACACACACACACACACACACACACACACAGCACAAAAGATCAATGAAAACAAGAGCTGGTTCTTTGAAAAGATAAAAAAGATTGATGAAACTTTAGCAAGACTCATCAAAAAATAAGGAGAGATGACCCAAATAAATAAAATGAGAAACTGAAGTGATGAATTAACAACTGACACCACAGAAGTACAAAGCATTATAATGAAACTAGAGGTCTGGTGCACAAAGTTTATGCAGAGGGGGGTATGATCCCACAGCACCACCTGCATCCCCTCGCAATCCAGGACTTCTTGGAGGATGTTGGGCCTAAACCCGTAGTCGGACATCCCTCTCACAATCTGGGACACTGCATGCACCAGTGACCATATTTTTCATACAAGTGAAGGAATCTTGCTGTTGTATGGGCAACTATATTTTTTTTGCCCTGATTATAAAAAGTAGTACATAACATGGTCCTTCTAAGACAGTAGTATCATTTTCCCCATCTTATGGGTAGAAAAACTGAAGCAGAGAGAAGTAATTGGCTTTGTCACACAGTTATAAGTGTCAGAATCAGGGCTGACCACAAAACGTGCAAACATATTATTGTTGCATCAACCTGTTTTTTCAATGTTAAAGTAGCCTTACTAGGTTTTACTTTTTAAATCTAAGAGACTGTTCCCAAAGTAATCTATAGGGTCTTGATTAGGTCAAATGACAAAATATGAATTTCAAAGTCAGATTAAATAAAATGATTGTGTCAATGAAATATTTATTGAGCTAATAAATATACTGTGTTTATATATAAAAGCATATCCCTTTTTATTTTTTTTAAAATGCCCCTGAAATGTGTGGTAAATATAACAGTTCAGGATTTATACATGTTACTCTCAAATAAGTCCAAAAATACAATGCAGAGAGAGAAAATTATAAAGTACACAGTGGCAAAATATTACTAGTAGATGAATCTTGTTAAATTATATATGAAATTTTGAGACCTTTTTGAACTTTTTTATAAATATTTTTAAAATTCAAAACATAAAAATTTTGCCTAAGTGAATAAAGTTTAACACATCACCAATATCAGATAGTTATTAATGTTGAAGATTGACACCCTCCTCTATCTACATATACTGTTTCACTGATTAAATGGACAGTATTTTCATAGTAAGTATGTTTTCTGGCTATCAACAAGACATTTGGCAAGACCTATTCAAATATTAGCAAAAATATGCTTAGTGACCATCTTAATAGAGTTCTTCAGAAAAACCAGGCTAAGATTTAAGAAACCTACTGGACTGGGGTGTGGCTATAAACTGGATTCTGGTCTATTGGTCCATTATGCTTTAATGGTAAACTTACAATTTTAAAGTCTACAGACTTCACTTAACTGTATTACCAGTTAGGACAGTGTATGCTAATGTGCTTTTTGATATAAAGAAATTACTGTCCGTTTAACCGTTTGAAACAAAAATAAAAGGACAAGCACAGACTTCCTTAAAAGTTTTGTTTCTGTAAATAAATAAAAATTATATTGCTTTTAGGTCTGCCTTTGTAAACTGTGTGTGTGTGTGTGTGTGTGTGTGTGTTCTAATTAAGCATTCATTAGTAAGAAGCGAGAAACCATCATAGTGGTTAATGTACCAGCAAGTGAGAATGCGGTACTTTGCACCTAGGTTACTTTGTCCTGATTGGAAGGTGAGACCTCTCAACTTCAGCAAAGTGAAGCACAATAAAATATCATTACTTTCTCTATTCTTCTATCCATCTCTGGGGCAAAAAAGACTGAGAAACAGAGATGGAAGAAAATTATCATGTGAGGGCATAAGTGAACCTGAGTGACGAATGGACAAATTATCTCCTTTGCCTGATTAAAACAGAGGGTAGAAAAAGAAGGGGTGCCTTGTTGGATGAAAGGGTACTGCCAAGAAGGGAAGCAACTCACTTTCAAGTCAAGCACACATATCCTTCAGAACTGCAAGACACTGGCAAAATACTCGGTGAATAAATTAAAATGAATTATTTCAAAATAAATGTATGGGGGAAAACCAAAGGTGCCAATTAGTAGGGCAAGTCTTCTGGGAGTCTAGTTATTTTATTTTTTATAGAGAAAAAAATCCTCATTTTTCTTTTAAAGTATAGCATTTTCTATTTTTTTCTATTTTCTGTAGCATTAATAATACAGTAATTTCAATAAAGTTATATTTGTTTTGGGAAGTAATTGTGAATGAATAAAGTTCTACTGGAGCTTTATTTAACATAGTTATGCAATTCTGAACCACAATGCTGGGCTAGTGCTAAACTACACAAATGACAAACTTCAATGAAAAAGTCTCAAACTTTTTCAATAAATAGGAGGGTTTTTCAAATGAAATAAACGGCACCTTTTGGGGAAGCTTTTCTTTATCTTATCTAATGGAATCATCAAGTGTTATGTAGACAGTGTGGGGATGAGAACAGTAATATGCTGTACAAGAACTATTAAGTAAGATAGCTTTTGTGCACTAAAAACTTAAAAATTACATCTAGGGGTCAGTTCAGAGATGTGCAAAGTCTTATTAAAGAGACAGACTAGCAAACAGGTATTAAAGTGTATTGACAGCATGAACATATCTAAAGAAGAATATGGGAATCAGTAAAATGTCTGTCCAGAAATATAAGCCCAGAGGAAACAGTTATAACAAGTTTTGGCAAGTGCTCATTTAGCGACAAACCAGAAATGAATGTGGACGTGTGATATACTTTTGGAGTTATTCCTGGGTCCATAAAATATGTGAATTATATAGTACTCCCTGTTAGCTCCCATTCTCTCTAGGTAACTTGACAGTTTCATTTTCTACACAGCCCTCTTTGGTAGAAGTCCTCTAAGATAGCCAGCAATGCTTCCTTTCTCCAGATAATCACATCCTTGTATGATCCCTGTCACCTTAAGTGGGGGCTATGCCTAGTGACTTCATTCTAATAAGGAGAATATGGCAAAAGTGATGAGAAGTCACTCCAAGATTAGGTTTTAAAAAACTATGACTTTCATCTTGCTGGCAGACATGCTCTGTCTCTGAATCTTTTCACTTCCTTGATCTGATGAAGCAGGTTACGAGGTACTGAGTTGCCACATGGAGAGTCCAAGTGTCAAGAAACAAACAATGGTTTCAGGTTAATTGTCAGCAAGTATTGAGGCTCTCAGTCCAGCACTCTTGCGGACAGCACGATGCCATCAGCCATTCGAGAAGCTTGGAAGTAGGCCCTGCCTCAGTTGGGTCTAGTGATGACTGCAGCTCCTGCCAACAGTTTATTACAACCCAGGAAATAGCCTGAAGCAGAGGACCCAACTAAGCTGTTCTAAGATTCTTCACATACACAAACAGTGAGGTAATACATGGGAGGTAATAAACAATGAAGTTTTGAAATAATTCATGCCACAACATACAATGAATGCTCCTTCTTTTATAGAAAGATATGCTGGTCAATGTCATAGGTACATTTTTCAGTTCTTAACAGTGTTTTAATATACCTGTGTGTTTTCTTTTGGAGAAGGCTGATAACCCAGTTCTGGATCATGTGAACACACCAAGCCACCTTGTAAGTTCTCCTGGAAACTTGCCTGCTTTTCAGAGAAACAACAAAACCAACCTGCATGTTTCCCAGTACAATATTTATTGTCTTCCTATAGCAAAATATTTTTTAGCAATGATAATAACACTTTATAGTGTGTAAAAAATTACAAAGTTTCACATATTGTATGTTAAACTATTTTTGCAATTTAGTAATATAGCTTTTTTCCCCTTTATTAATTAAGATATTACAAATGTGACTTTATGCCCCCAATGTCTCCTCATCCCCCCATTCCTGCCCTCACCCTCACCCCCTGTTGTCCACAACCATCACTTAATTTTTAAAAATATATTTTATTGATTTTTTACAGAGAGGAAGGGAGAGGGATAGAGAGTTAGAAACATCGATGAGAAACATCAATCAGCTGCCTCCTGCACACCTCCCACTGGGGATGTGAGCACAACCAAGGTACATGCCTTTGACCGGAATCAAACCTGGGACCTTTCAGTCTGCAGGCCGATGCTCTATCCACTGAGCCAAACCGGTCAGAGCAACACTTAATCATTTTTAAGAACCTCTCTGATTTATTACAAATGGGACACATTATTCTAAATCAAATTTTTTTATTTTCACATGTTTAAAGAACTTGCTGGGTCTTTTTAAACTATATATGTTAAATGTCTATATCTGTCTATACTTGTATCACTTACTACATGATCTATCTATTATCCATATATCTATTATCTATCTATCTATCTATCTATCTATCTATCTATCTATCTATCTGTTTATAGATATATTTATCCTGTAGTAAATTACTTGTGTTACCTTAGAGTACTTTTATTCTTTTTTAAAATATATATTTTTAATATATTTTTATTGATTTTTAGAGAGAAAGGGGTAGAGAGATAGAAAATCAATGAGAGAGAAATAGCAATTGTCTGCCTTCTGCACAATCCCTAACCAGGGATTGAGCATGCAATCTGGGACTGTGCCCTGACCAGGAATCAAACACATGGTTTATGGGTTGATGCTCAACCACTGAGCTAGACCAGCCAGAGAAGGTACTTTTATTCTACTGGGAGTAAAAGATAGATTTCTCTGGAAGACTGATAATTTTATTTCATGATATATAGTGGCAGTCTCAGAAACAAAAATTATAATTTTAATAGTCTAATCCTTATATTAAATTTATTTCAGAATAATAATCATTATGATTATGTCAAATCACTTGGTGCAATTGTGACAAAGGTAATCATCCCAGAATATTGTATGTTCCACACTGTTAAAGTTGTTAACATTTAATGAACTGCCATTTACCAAAAAAGAAAATACAAGAAAAAAAGTCTAAACTTCTCTATTAAAACCATGTAGGAAGATAATATGATGAAAAGAAACTGGACAATCTTTTTAATATCCCTCAGACATTCTCTGGCTTTATTACCAAATGCCTTATGTACTGAAAAATCACAGTAGTGGTTATTGGTCAAGTTCACTTTTGGTTATATCCGGGGTCTTGGAATATATGAAGCTGTTGTTTATTATACTGCATGTTTTGCAATGAAACAGACATAATTATTTTCAAATTATTCAGAAAAATATCAACCAAACAGCCACAAACAATAACAAATGTAAGACACTAAATGCTTTCTAAAATGGAAAGTGATGAAAAAAAAAAGACAAAATGTGCTACCACAAATATATGCAATGCTAATAGATAAGTTTGCATTTTAAAAATTATCTCTGAGGAAACAAAGAATTTCAGGAATCATCTGAAATGCTTTGTTTATTGTAAGATCTGATTTGTTCTCAGCATATATTAAATTCCACGAGATTGCCAAATTTCTTTAATACAATTTCAAAAAATTAACACCAGAACTCTACAAATAAACACTGAAAGTATATTATTAAAAATGTGCATACATTTAGAAAGAAGATAAAGGCTGATATATTCCATGCCCACTGTGAAATTCTGCCCTTGGTCATGGTAACACAGGCCACTATTTCCATTAAAATTAACAGCTTGTGGCTATGGTTACTGTCAGCATTGCCTTATTTTCCCATCACTAGCAACTGTGATATGAATAAAATTAACTTATGTCACCATGTACATGATTATATCCTGGATCGAGGTTAGTTTCAAGAATTACTATGAATTTAAGCAACTCATCTAAGATTATGTCAAAACTGTCTTTTAATAAATTTTAATTTCCTACCATACAGACCATATACTACTCTTACTTTTATTCAACCAGGAATGCCCATTTTATCTCAGTATTCCTGATTCATTTCAATTGGAAAGAATTCAGTTCCATCCCTTTTTATGAAAACTTGCTTACATACTCTAAGAATAGTAACTTGTAAGTCTTGGATAACCAGTCTCGCCGATTTTCCCATCAGGTCTTCGAAAGCAACATGGTGTCTGAATAAATGTTCACACCGTAAGCTCCTTCACAGGTTCTTTACAAGTCCAGCCCTTGGATGAGAATTCTCTAAATGCTTTAACTCTAATCAGGCATTTCCTGGCTTTATTACCAAGTGCCTCGTGTACTGAAAAATCACAATGCTTGTAAAGTTTTGAATATAGTGTAGGAATAGAATTATGTTGTGTAATATACACTTTTTGTTGTGATCATTCAAAATACTATTACATGAACATTTTTTCTTTACCTACAAAGTCTAAAGAATAACTATAATTTTTACCTTCATCAAAATAATAACGTATTATATAGTTCAAACGATTGCAAAGAATAACTATGTATTAGAAGAAAAAGCTAAGAATAGGAGTAAATTATTGTTGCTTTTTTATGATTCTATTCAATGTAGTTTGATTACTTGAAAGGACTGATACTCAACATATTGCCATATGAAACAATATCATGAAAAATACATGTCTCTTAATGCAAGAGTTGAATTGACAGTTTGTCATAGGTAAACTGCAGAATCAACAAAGATGCAAAATAAATAAGTCAAAATATGAGTTATCTACTATACCACCATGTATTTTTGCATTCTCTATTCTAATATTATGAATATAATATAGCACTGTAAATTTCTCAGTCTCAGTTTTATTACACTCACTGTAATGTACAAAATTCAACACTAGTAATCTATCCTTTCTAAGCACCATATAAAAAGCTACACTATGTTTTCTCTCTTTAATATATATATATATACATATATATATATATATATATATATATATATATATATATATATATATATACTGAGTGACCAGATTATTATGACCACTGACATTTGTAGGCAAATTAGCTATAATTTTATGCTGAAGTTGCTAGAGGGCTAGACCATTATAAATAGGGAAGCAGGTTGTTTACCACGATAGAAGTAATTTTTTTCCCCTGAAGATATGGGTAAACAATCTGATTTAAAAGTCTTTGCCTGTGAAATATATATATATATATATATATATATATATATATATATATATATATATATATATATATTGAGCAGCCAGATTATTATGACCACCCCATCAGTACTTCGTTGGGCCACCTTTTGCCTTCAATACTGTGGCGATTCTTCTTGGCATTGACTCCACAAGATGATGGGAGGAATCTGACACCATGCTTGATGAATAGCACTGTCCAGTTCTGTGAGATTTGATGGTTGTGGAACCAGCTGCCTGATGGCTCTTTTAACTTCGTCCCACAAATACTCATTTGGATTGAGATCTGGTGATTGTGGGGGCCACTTAAGCAAGGTAAAGTCTCCCTCATGTTCTTGAAACCACACCTGCACAATACGAGCACCGCTGCATGGCACATTGTCTTGTTGGAAGAAGCCATCTCCATTGGGATACACCATCAACATGATAGGATGAACTTAATCAGCAACAATATTGAGGTATGTTGGCTATTCAGACATTGTTCCAAACGAATTAAAGGGCCCAAATCATGCCAGGAAAACATGCCCCAAACAATAAAACCAGCTTGAAGGGTTGTACTCATGCATGTGGGGTGCATGCTTTCATGCTGTTTCTGCCAAATTCTCACTCTGCCATCTGCATGATGCAACTGGAAACGTGATTCATTGGACCACATGACTTTTTCCCAATGTTCAACTGTCCAATCCTTGTGTTCCTATGTGAATTGGAGACGTTTTATCTTGGTAATTGCAGACAGCAAAGGTGTTCGAACAGGCCTTCAGCTTCCATATCCCATACAATGCAAATGTACAGCTAATTTGCCTACAAATGTCAGGTGGTCATAATAATCTGGCCACTCAGTGTGTGTGTGTGTGTTCTCCCATGTTCAAAGGCTGTTAAATCTCGTTGTTTACCAATATCTTCAGAAAAAAATCACTTCTACTGTCATGGCAAACAACCTGCTTCCCTATTTATAATGTTCTGGCCCTCTAGCAACTTAAGCATAATATTATAGCTAATTTGCTTACAGATGGTCATAATATTCTGGCCACTCAGTGTGTGTGTGTGTGTGTACATGTGTGTGTGTACAGTGGGGTCCCTGGCCTGTGGGATCAAGGTGAAACTAGCTCTCTGACATCCCCTGAGGGGTCCCGGATTTCAAAAGGGTTCAGGCCAGACCAAGGGACCCCACTGGTGCACGAACAGGGCCAGGGAGGGACCACAGGAAAGCTCCAGGGCGTGTCTGGCCCATCTCACTTAGTCCATATCACCTGGACTCCGGCAACAAGCTAACCTATGGGTTGAAGCATCTGCCCCCTGGTGGTCAGTGCACATCATAGCGAGCGGTTGAGTGGCCTTAGCATATCATTAACATTTTATGCTTTGATTGGTTGAATGGAAGACCAGACATTTAGCATATTGGGCTTTTATTATATAGGATCTATACACTGTGAGAAATTGTTTATCTGTAAATAGTATTCATTTTGATTTAGCAGAGATGGGTATCAAAAAACATTTCTTACAAAGAACACCAGCTAATGTTTCTAAAGCAATTTGAAGTTTGCTCAGCCTTTTCTCAAATGTTATTTTATGAACCTCATGCATGCCCATTTTATACTATTGAGAAAACTGAGGCACATAGAGGTAAAGCAAAGTGCTTGGAAGCAAACTGAATCTAGGATCTCGAGTCCCTTTAACTCAATACACTTTTCTTCTACATGACATCCATTTCTTATCTAAACTAATAAAAGTGTAATATTGAAACTGACCTTTCTTTGGGATGCCTAAGCCATGCCCACAAGCCAATCAGAGCAGCTGTATGCAAATTAACCCAGCCAAGATGGAGGCTAGCAGGGCGGCTCTGCACTGGGAGCCTCCACGGCCAGCACAGCTGTGCCAGGTGTGCCAGCTCAATGGGGGGGCATCTGGCCTGGGGCCTCCTCGGGGCATCCAGGAGGACCCGTCCCGGGTCCACTGCCTGGCTCTGCCCCCTGGAGGTCTCCTCGGGGCACACGGGAATACAGGGGCCTCTGCGGGGCAACCAGGAGCAGCTGTCCTGGGTCAGCTGCCTGCCTCCGCTCCAGGGGCCTCCTCAGGGGTATGTGGGAGCGTCTGCTGCACAGTGCGGAGCATCCAAGCCAGTCCGCTGCCTGGCTCTACCCTGGGTGTGTTCGCTCAGCAGCAGTGCCCCACCTAGGGATCCTGCACCAGCGTCCGCCCCTGGCTCGCCACCCAGCTCTGTGCCAGGTATGTCTCCTCAGCATTGGGGGCCCACCAGGTGTGTGCAGTCATGGGCCCTCCGGTGGGAAACGTCCAGGCCTGTACTCACCAGCCCTTCCATCCCCCAGTGCATGAACCCTGAAGGGGCTGTGGGCAGCCTTAAAATGGCCCTCAGCCCCTCACCCAGGCTGGCCAGGCACGCCAGCAGGTAGACATCCCCTTCCCGAGGTGTATAACACTTCAAGAGGGCACAGACCGGGCTGAGGGACACCCCCCCACACCAGTGCACAAATTTTTGTGCACCGGGCCCCTAGTCTTATGATAATTTATGAAGTGGCTACAAATGCCCAAATATTAAACTAGATAAGAAGGGTGGCATAAATTCATAAAGATTAAGATTCAAAATTCAAATATATAGTTTTTTCCATGTCAAGTTTAGTAATGTGATAAAGTCAACTCCATTGACTTGGGTTTTCTGTAGGATTTATCTTTAGGGAAGCTAAAAGGCATTTCCATTAGGCAACAGTTATTTCTTAGCCCTGCAACTGCTCTCATAATTTACAAATTCTCATGAAGTTTTCTCTAATATAAAAAGAAAAATAAAGTCATTAGGTTACAAAGATTATTGTTAATCAGTTACAAAATAAATGTCAATGCAGATTTTCTCTAGCATTAACATTGGTAATTTGTTTAAATAACTGAGTTCTAAACAATTAAAATCAACATTAGGATGAGTCAGGCCTAGGAAAGCACTGGTAAACTGAGAGTCAGAGTCTAGTGTCAACACTTCCTTTCATTAGTGTTGTCATCCTGGTAACTCACTGTAACTGCTAAGATCTGCTCTAAGTGTCAATTGCAAAGTCATCTAATTTTTTATTAGTACACACACACACACACACACACACACACACACACACACACACACACTATGTCCATGGTCCATGTATTCTGGAATCAGACTATTTGGGATCAAATCTCCACTCTGCTGTTTATTATCTGTACAACACTGAGTGTGTAAATAAAACTTTCTTATTTTTTGGGTTCCTAATCTATAAAACACAAGTAATGATCATAATATCCACCTGACAGACTTGTATGGGGATTAAATGAATGAATATATAGAAAGAGCTTAGGACAGCGCCTGGTAGAGGCTAATTTATAGTAAGAATGTGCTATTTTTACAAGTATGCACAAGTTTAATGTAATGGTACTTGCAATAGTGTCTACTAATGGTAAAAATTAAACAATTTTTTGAATGAAAAGAAAATAATTTAATACAATGAATATTTTCTCCTGTCTGACACATGCTTTTTCTTTTAGTATGTTCTGAGGTGGAAAATAAAAATTGTATTTATCAGATTTTCCAAAGCATTAAAAAATTAATGACAGAGTATGAATTTAAATATTTATGTCAATTTAAGCAACATGGGTTAAGGAGATTTATTTTCAGCCATGTATTCTGTATGATTATTCATCTCTTTCCAAATTAAGTAAAAGATAAACCAATTATTTTTTTACTCATTTAAGATGGAAGCATAAGAGCCTCTTAATTTTTTTATTATATTTTGGCAAATTTCTCTTAATACGGTTTGTATTCTCATAGAGTGTGGAGTAGCTACAGACTCTCCTAATTCATATATAATCATACTCTAGAGAAGGTAATTCTCCAAACATAGTTCGATTTAAGCTTACTAATTACACCTATAAAATGATGAATGATGGCTACAAATTATTGGATCTGACTCTCATTCTTTATTTATTCTCCCTGGGAGAAAGAGACTGGATGGGGAGGTTTTAGACCATAAATTATTCCCATACATAATCAGGTGTGTTGTGTTTTACTTTGATATTCCATACTGTGGTTTTACATTTACTTATAGAATTCCCATTTTAACAGATTAAAAACTAATCATTTGATTTTCATGATAAAATTATATTTACTTGTATTAATAACTTCAATTTCTTTATCTTTAATAACATTCTGGTTAATTTAATTTCAAGCTATCTTGTAACAAGTTACCAGTCTTTTGATTGTTTTTTATAAATTTCTCCAGGAAAGTCATACAAAATGTTACAGTCTAAACCTATCCTTGGTAAAACATTTAGAAATAGAGATAAATTTTACCAAAAAAAAATATGTAGATTAGTCCTAACCGGTTTGGCTCAGTGGATAGAGCATCGGCCTGTGGACTGAAGGGTCCCAGGTTCGATTTTGGTCAAGGGCATGTACCTTGGTTGCGAGCACATCCCCAGTGGGAAGTGTGCAGGAGGCAGCTGATAGATGTTTCTCTCTCATCGATGTTTCTAACTCTCTATCCCTCTCCCTTCCTCTCTGTGAAAAATCAATAAAAAATATATTTTAAAAATGTAGATTAGATGTGAGTCAGCAGAAATGGAAAGTATATTTCTCATCAAAACACAACAGATGGTTGTGGGTTCTAGACAACTGTTGCCCAAATGGGACTAGAAGCTCAGTACTATCATATTTGTTTTCTGAGGGAACTCAGACATACACATTTTTATGTAAATTATATATTTTTGAAAAAAAGTACTGTTGAAGCCTGTACAAGATAACACCTTTTTTGAAACTGAAAAAAAAAGTTTTCTCAATTCAAAATAGAACTTGTCATATATCAGGTATTAACACATAAACCAAATTGAAAATATAATTTAAGTCACAAGTAAAGAGAATGGCTCTCCTAACTTTTCAGAATAAATACAACTTCCCCTAACTACCTTTAATTCAGACATCCTTTAGAAATAATATTTTGAGTCCCACTCCTCATATCTTCCTTCAAAAGTGTACAATTCAGATTAATTCTATTGTGTTAGGCATGGAAGTGATATCATTACTGCACATAACTAAAATGTCCAATTTTTCAATTTTTAAAATTATAATTTTATGTCTTAAATTATTAGGATGAAAACCACTTAAAGACATTGCAGAAGGAACTTTAAAAGTTGTTGAATTACATAATAGAGCTCATTGGCTTGTATTTTCCAAAGAAATTCAGAGCCAATATTGGTTAATCTCAATGAATTATCCAAGTCTCAACAAATGAAAAGAATGAAGTAAATCTGGTAAATAAAAAGAAAATTTTTAATGGCATAACACTCATCTATTTATAGTCTATTTTTGGAATAATTTTTTAAATAATCTTTCTTAACTTTCCTGGATGAGACTTTATTGAAATACTATATAATGTAGTAACTTTCCAAGGGTTACCCACATCAGAATCAAAATGTGGCTATAAAAACTATTTCTCCATATCATTTTGTTTCATTATTTGTAGATATGTTATTGTAATTTTACAATGACAATTTAGAATGCAGACAAAATTCAACTGTGTACCTACTGATACAGTAAATGAAGGTAGGTAGGTGGCTCATTGCACTGAACTCATTCAGGTTCAGACTAGACAGAAACTTCTTCAGTGGCTTTCAAAAAATTACCATTGTCAAGTCCAGGTCCAGGGCAAGAAATTGCATGCATATATGCATAACCTGGGGACACAGACAATAGGGAGGTGCAGGCCTGGGGCAGAGGATGGGAGAAGGCTAGAAGAGGCCCATGGGAGAAAAAGAAGACATATGTAATACTTTCAATAATAAAGATATTTAAAAAAAGAAATGATAGCTAACACTACAACATATCAACCATCCAAAAAGAAGTACAAGGTCACTCAAGAATATGAGCTAATGTGTTAACAATACAGCAAACCTCATTTTGATCTGAAGCTGGTAATATCATTTAGCAGTTCCCACATTTTCTCTTCTCATAATTTCACATCCACAACAAAACTTGCAACTGACTAATTCCAAAAATACTGACAGCATTTATCTACACAGTGGAAATGTTATGAAAATTAATGCTGGAGAAGTTATAAATAAACACAAAAGTTAGGTGAATATTTTAGAGATTTACATACTTAAGTGCCAGGATAGCTAGATTTTTTAAAGTCACATACAAATTGGTTTCCTAAATTAATGTTTAAATATTTTGTCGGTATAGATAATTGCCCACTTTGATATCAAATGAATTTCCTGGTTGCCTAGTTCTGAATAGTATTTCAATGTGTGATTGTACTCTTTTGTGAGAAAATTAGAACATAGGCATCTATTTAAACCTAACAATTCGCATAAGAAGGCTATGAATTATCACAACTCAATAGGCTTCTTTGCATGTTATTTTTACAAAACAAAGAAAAACATAAACCTTTCTAATTATTCTCTTAATGTTAAAAATTTATATTCAACAGAGGTGAAATTTTATGTTATCATTCCAAAGCTATGGGCTTTTAGATTTAACACTTGGAGTGATGAAATATTAAGGAATAAGTATGTATGAAATTTTATCAATACTTAATGTGATAAAAAGCTGTGTAGTATTCTTAAAGTCTTGAAAATAATGACTTTGATTATTGTTTTTTACTATTGGCATATTTATAATTTTTGAATAAAATGAGTTGACAATGTGACAAACTTACATCTAATGTAATAAAAGAGCAATATGCAAATTGACCCTCACTCCATTACACATAAGCCACTCCCACCAGTCAAGTCATGCCCACCAGCCAATCAGAGCGGCCGTATGCAAATTAACCCAGCCAAGATGGTGGCTGGCAGCCACAGAGCTAGAGCAAACAGAAGACTTCCGTTGCACCAGCAATGGAGGAAACTGCCTGCCTAAGCTGCTCAAGGGAACAAATTTTCAATTATAGGAGCCATGGAGCTGAAGCAAACAGGAGGCTTTGTTGTCTCCCTAGGCCTCCACTCAAGGCAACAAAGTTTTAATTATAGAAGATAAATAAACCCCAGAAATCTGATTCCAGCCAGCCTTGCTGGAACATTGGATCAATGGGAGCTGTGGGCAGCCTGAAAACAGCCCTCAGCCCCTCACCCAGTCTGGCCACACCCCCATGGGGTGAGGGTCCACACTGGGGGGCTTGGCCAGCTTGCAAACAACCATCAGTCTCTCACCCAGGCTGGCCAGGCATGCCACCAGGTGGACATCCCCCAAAGGGTCCCAGACTGCGAGAGGGCACAGGTTGGGCTGAGGAACCCCCCGATTGCACAAATTTTTGTGCATAGGGCCCCTAGTGAATATATAAAACCAGACTTCCATTTTTTTTGTTTGTTTTTGGCTTTAATTTTAGTTACTTCTTTAGTGTGGTATTTCTTCTCCCTCTTTATGCACTAACTGAATGTTT
This sequence comes from Murina feae, assembly GCA_004026665.1. Classification (NCBI taxonomy): domain Eukaryota; kingdom Metazoa; phylum Chordata; class Mammalia; order Chiroptera; family Vespertilionidae; genus Murina; species Murina feae. Next base: position 23,385 of record PVJC01001019.1, read on the forward strand.
ACATTTTCATATGGTTATACTAATTAATAAAAAATATAAAGTGATATCATGAAGGGTAGTTTTAGAAGCTCCAAATCATGAAATTTAAGTTATAATTGCCAGGAATGCTGTTTCAATTTTCATGTATATATTTTTCGTCTAATCTCTCTTCTTGAAACCCCTCTTACCACCACAAATGTATGAAATCTTTATTGCACTGTAGAATAAAAATAAACAACAACAAAAATCATAGATGAACATGCTCTTCCAACATGGCTTCCAATATGCTTATCAATGCCCTTTTCTGGCAGTCATCACATGAAAAGTTTGAGATAACAAAATTTTAAAATAGCTGTCTGTGAAAAATGAAAATACAAACTTAAATATATGTATTCTCTTGAATTTTCAAAGTCCATGCTTAGAATTTTAAAAACTCCAAAAATCTTATGTTAAAGTCCTACATTAAAGTAAAAAAAAATGTCTTGCATTAATTTCAATATGTTTTACTGGGAAGTTAAACTAGCATTTCTTAAAATCATCTGACTGCAAAATCAATGCATTGAATTAAATGTATTAATAGCTCATGGAATGAAATTTGGCACACTGTTTATTGTAACTAGTTCTTGTTAAATCTATCTATTGTAACCAATTCACTTTAGCAATGCTTATATACATAAGTAGGGCCAGAAAAAAGGCAAAAAAAATTATATATTTTCTAAATAATTCCTCATCTAATACAAGCATAGAGAAATCATTTTAATAAAATACATGTAGAGTTAATTCCTCTTGGTAAAACTGTGGGTATCATTATATTGTTTAGGGGATTGTAGAAACTATAGGTCAAATTTTATTTCTATATTAATATGAAATATTTATACATTACATTAATTATGTGAAACAAATAAATTTAACAAAGCAAAACATGTAAATGCATGCTTCTATGTTTAAAAAAATAATACCCAACAAACATTTTAGGTAGTCATCTTTTGAAGTGTTTCCAGTAGAATTCAGTTTTAGCTTTGTTGTTTGTAAGAACTCACTAGAACAATATTAAAACATGTATCCAAGGTCTAAAATTAATTTAATATGTTAAGTCTGAAATTTAGAAAATTTACTGATATTTTTCCTGAAAGATGTAAAAGATCTATTGTTCCCTTTTAGTGAAGTAATACTCTGATCCAGTGCTTCTGACGTGTAAACAAAATACTTTCAAAACACAAACAAAGCAATAAAGTCCATTTGGGTGATTAGTGAAGATTCATTTAATTCTAGATATGTAAGTGTAAATCTTCTGAGATGTCATATTATTGACATACTAGAGACCTGGTGCACAAAAATTTGTGTACTCGGGGGGTCTCTCAGCCCAGCCCAGCTTGTGCCCTCTTGCAGTCTGGGATCCCTCAGAAGATGACCACCTGCTGGCTTAGGCCTGCTCCCCAGGGGATTGGGCCTAAGCTGGCAGTCAGACATCCCTCTGGCAGCCCAGGAGCCCTCAGGAGATGTCCACTTGCCAGAGGGGAGCAGGCCTAAGCTGCAGTCGGACACCCTTAGCACTGCTGAGAAGGTGGGAGAGTCTCCCACCACCCCTGTGCTGAAAGCTGTCAGCCTGGCTTGTGGCTTAGCAGAGCTCCACCTGTGGGAGCGCATTGACCACTAGGTGGTAGCTGCTGCATTGAGCGTCTTCCCCCTGGTGGTCAGTGTGTGTCATAGTGACCAGTCATTCCCAGTGGTTCTGCTGTTAGGGTCAATTTGCATATAACCCCTTTATTATATAGGATTCAGGCCTGGTGCATGGGTGGGGGCCGGCTGGTTTGCCCTAAAGGGTGTCCCATATCAGATTGGGGGTCCTGCTGGGGTGCTTGGCCAGCCTGGGTGGGTGAGGGGCTGATGGCTGTTTGCAGGCTGGCTACAGCCTCTTCAGGGTGGGTGTTGCTTCTGGGGTCTCTGCCGGGGTGCCTGGCCAGCCTGGGTGAGGGGCTGATGGCTGTTTGTAGGCAGATCATAGCCTTTTCAGGGTGGGTGTTGCTGCTGGGATGCCTAGCCAGCCTGGGTGGGTGAGGGGCTGATGGCTGTTTGCATATTCTCATGGCTATGACAATACATAGCTGTAACATTTTATGTCATCCTTATTTGTAATGAATGACCTGATATATATATATATATATATATATATATATATATATATATATTCTAGTCTCCACACACTCTTATTAAGTTCTCTTCAATATATACCATTTGGCACTTGATAACACTTTGGGTTTCATCCCCTTTAAGGTATGTCTTGATTTTTGCTGTGATCTCTTAGTTTGTGAGAGGAGAAACTCGGGCTGCAAATCTCCAGCAGGCAGATTTAGAATGAAGTTGAGACTGTATAGCCTCTGTCAGAAAATATTGTCAATCAACCTAGCAGTTGTTAATAATAGCAAATGGACTTTTTGAATTTTAATGGACTAATTTTTTTCAGCCAACTAAAATATTTTCAACTAATGAACCATTTCCCAAACAATTAAACATACTGATTCTCATGTATACCCACTTGTTACCCACTATTTCAACCATAAACATAACATTGCCATTAAAAGAAATGATCAGGCTTTTGTAAATCTTACTTTTAACACTAAATCATTATATTTATTCACCAAATGCTTTGCCACATTTGAGAAAGTAAAATTAGGTTTCCTTTTAAAAAAATATTGCTGTTTTGATATACTACCGAATGGTAAGTAATGTGTTTGTTTTTTAGCTGTTGCAAATCTAAAGAGATTTTTTGAATACTTCAATTATAAAAACATTTAAAACACACAAACTTGTGCAATTTTTATTTTAATGAAGATGAGAAGTTCATTAAAGAAGATAAATATTTCATTAGATGTTAAATAAAACAAAGAGATTTTTTGGCTTCTCTCAGCACAAAATTCCTTTGAAAGATTAATTAATACATGCAAATTATGCAAATTAGACCCATGCAAATATTTTATGAAGACAATTAAGGGAACCATTAATTACTGCTTTTTTTGCTTCAGTGAGATTCATTCATTTAATTTTAATTTCACTTTAACTGTTTTGATGTATAATCTTGCAGCTAAGAAGTTTATCTTTCCTGGCGGGTCACTTAAACTTATAAATTTCATCAAGTGAGCACACAGAAATCTGTGAAGATATTCTCTAGACTATGTTTAGTATCAAGAGAAATTCTGACACAATGCACTCCCAGAAACAGGGAAACTGGAAGGGAATGTGAGCTCATTCTTGGACAAGGTTCAACTGCTGGAAAAGCAATTAATTTGCTTTGGCTGTGCTAATATAGGGGAATTAGAAAGTGTGACACAAGACAAATAGAAATAATTAGTTCTCAAAAATGATGTTCTCATTAATATGGTTCAAACAGTAGAAATAAAAAACATTATTATGGCATGTCTGCATTCTCTCCCTAATCATGGGAGGTGGGATAATGCACCATAAGCATTTTACATTTGTAATCTAACTGATGTTTTATATTTTCTAAAGGAAATTTTAAAGCAAAGGGTGTTATATATCATAACTGTCTTAACATATACTTGCTATCAAAATTGATAACACACTTTGTGTCACCATGAGTTTATGTACCAATATTTTATTTGTTTCATACAAACCCTGTAGTTTATGAATATACTTTAAGAATGATGGTTCTTTTTATGTAACAAATATTTTTATGACTTTTATAACTCTTAAAGTATAATAATATTTCTCAAAAATATTTTAAAAATTGCACTTATTCTTAAAGTAGTCATTCTCTACACTTATTAAGGGTTATTTTACATGGCCAGGGTAGTTTTACTGTCTTTTTCTCAAAAAGAGAAAGCAGATTTTATGAATATGATCACTAACCTATATTTCCAAATGCTAACCTTCTTCATTCAGCTTTGGTAGATATTATACACATTTTCTACTTAAGATCTTTAGTCAGCACATTAATTGGCTAAAATGGCCATCTACATTTCATTTATTAATGAAGATTATAAATGGCTCAGTATGAAAACTTATTTTAAATAAATTTTCCTTAAATCTAAAGATAATTATATACTGCTTAAAAAGAAAATAAAAAATAATGTTGACCACAATAAAAAACCAATTTGCTAAACTATCTATTTAGTTATAATAATTTAAAGTATCATCAATAAAAAACATATAAAATTTAAATGACAAAGGCTTCTTTTATGCCTATTCTATGGCACTTTTCTTTGTCCTGCAACCAGGCACTGTGAGTACAGGGTAATATGAACAGTCTTAAGTGCACATATTATATCATTAATATTTGATGAGCTTCTTAGTACTTACTAAAAAACGGATCTTAAAGTCATATTTTCTTTCTTACAAAGGTAATCTTATTTTATTCAGCCTGAAAAATCTAAATTGTCTACTTCTAAATTAGGATTATCTATGCATTTCTTTGATATGCTCTGTGTAACCACTTTTCCATATCACTAATTATAATGTTAAATCAAAATGGATCTAGCATTGATTTTTAGGGCACCCTGATAATATCTTTCCCAATTTCCATTTGTCACTAGTCTTTGATAACAGTTTTCATACAGTGTTCAAGCCACAAATATGTTCATGAACATACCAATTTAATTCAATTCTTCAATGTTAGCATAACATTATTATATTTTCCATTGATAACTGCTCACTTTCACACTTAAAAAACAATTTAGTTGTATGAAAGTCCATTTCCTCTCTTGAAACTTCTAAATGAAATTCATTACTCCTGATATTTCCTATCTCTCTTAAACTCTCATAGTACTGATCACATATTATATCACTTTTACTAGAAAAAATGATTTCAACAAATTACAAACTAAGCCTAATCATTTTGCCTTAATTTTCCTAATATTTAATGAAATAAGAATTGAAATCAAATCACAAAGCCTCACATGTCATAACTCAACACAAACATAAAATAACTAGAGTCCTTGTGTACAAAATTTGTGCACGGAGTGGGAGTGGGGGGTGAGGGTGGTGTCCCTCAGCCGAACCTGCACCCTTTCCAATCTGGGAGCCCTTGAGGGAAGTCGGACATCTCTTTCACAATCCAGGACTGCTGGCTCCTGACCTCTTGCCTGCCGATTGTCCCTAACCACTCCCCTGCCAGCCTGCTCAACGCCTAACTGCTCCTGGGCTGGCCTGATAGCCCCTAGCTGCCCTTCCCCTGCAAGCCTGGGTCCCCCCCAAATGTCCTCCCTGCAGGCCTGGGTCCCCCACAACTGTTCTCCCCTGCCAGCCTGGTCCCCCCAACTGTCCTCCCCTGAAGGCCTGGGTCCCTACCAACTGTCCTCCCCTGCAGGCCTGGGTCCCCCCCAACTGCCCTCCCTTACAGGCCATCTTGTGGCAGCCATCTGTGACCACATGGGGGAAGCCATCTTGTGATGGTCAATTGGCATATTACTCTTTTATTAGATAGGATGACAATCGTGCTTTTTATATAAGAACCAGAAAATTAACTCTATTAAATAATACACTGAAAATAATTTTATGTAATAATAATTATAATGAATTACATTTTGTTACTGTTTTGAACAACTTCATACTTCACTGCCTGCTATGTCTAAGTTCATGTATAATTAGTTTAAATTACATAGGAATTCATTTTCAACAAAATGTTTAAGAAGCCTTCAACACTGAGTCTAAGCATATCTGCCTATATTCAAAAACAAGATTTACTGTTTTATATATTTCTTAAAAGAATGAAAATGCTTATAATGGAGTTAAGAAAACACTTCTCTAAAAGTTCATAAAATATTTAAAAATTAGTATCTCTAAGACCTTATTTTTAATAATAATAACTCTGTCAAGTTAAATGAGTAGTTAACAATGACCTGTGATAACTAAGGAACATTAGCCTGTTTACTGGTTACTGCCTGCAATCAATATTATCTTTTGTTCAACTTAATCAATGCTGTCTTACATTGATTAGCTGTATTGAAATGCTGCCAAACTCCAGAAACCAGTGCCAAGAGACTAGAGGAAATGCATTATTGTTTAGTTTTGTTCATGGTAATATAATTCTATTATTTATTTTTTTAAGATCAAGAAAAATAGTTGGAGGTAAGCCCAATGGTGATTACATATTTATAAGTGAATAAACAATAGTCAATATATACTATAGGCTGCCCAGAAATCAGTTTTAAGCATAACCTCCCCTTGTTGTTGTTTTTAATTGAAAGTATCTATCTTTTAAGCTAAATTAAGATATCTTTAAAAATGGAATGTGAAGTTCAGGTAACAAAAAATTCTTGTAAATTTCTGCAAAAACTTTAATATGGAACTAAATCAGCATTATATTATAAATAAAGACCAAATTTCTGAAAAAAGAAAAGTAGTTTATATGTTAGAGTAATAATAGCTTCAGTGTTTACTAGTTGTTAGGCATTCTAAATACGTTAGCACAAAGTAATAAGATTTAATATTAACAGTTAAAACTTAACTGTGTGCCTACTGTTGCCTAGTGTGTGTTAACTGTTTTACATGGATTGTTTTATTTAATATTCATAATAACCCTGGGAGGTTAAGCAATTACTAAAGAGAAAAACAAAGTAGAGTTGAGATCTGAATCTAGACCTGATTCCTAGCACTTTTCATTGCTCAACTACAGAGTTAGAAAACTTTCACTCTTGCATTAAATTTATAGGTCTTCTGTTAAGGATTAGGAATAAACATATGCATATGAAATCAAATTTATACACTACTTTCATAAATATCTCACAAGTGATAGGTATAAACAAGGTTCCATTTAAGGGCATTATAGTGTAAAAGGCTTGGGAAAACAAGTAATTAGAGGCCCAGTGCACAGATTTGTGCACAGGTGGGGCCCCTCAGCCTGGCCTGCGCCCTCTTGCAATCTGGGACTCCTCAGGGAATGTCGGACTGTTGGTTTCAGAGCAACCCCCATAGGCCACCCTGTGGGGATCAGGCCAAAACTGGCAGTTTAAATCCCCTGAGGGATGTGGCCCTGTGGAAAGTGGCAGGTGATGGGGAGGAGCCTGACCCAGGGCTGTTCATCCCAGCCCCACTGCTGCTTCACTCGGTAGTTCTGCTGCGGAGGCAGGAGAGTCTCCCGCCACCACAACTGCGCTTGCCAGCCATGAGTCCACCTTCTGGTTGAGCAGCGCTCCCACTGTGGAAGCACACTGACCACCAGGAGGCAGCTCCTGCATTGAATGTCTGCCCCTTGGTGGTCAGCATGCATCATAGTGACAGGTTGAGAAGTCGACTGGTCATAAAGGTCACTAAATGCTTTTATAGATATAGAATATATAGATTAGAGGCCTGGTGCACAGATTTGTGCATGGGGGAGGGAGGCCTTCAGCCTGACTTGCTCCCTTTTGCAATCTGGGACACCTTGGGGGATGTCCGACTGCCAGTTTAGACCCAATCTCCACAGGTGCCAAGTGGCAGGCAGACAGGGAGGAGCTTGAGCCAGTGCTGCACCACTTGCACTCATGCTGGTCTGCTCCACTTCCTGCCGTTGCTTGGTAATGCTGCTGTGGAGTCGGCAAAGGCTCCTGCCACTGCAGCTGCACTGGCCAGCCATCAGCCTGGCTTCTGGTTGAGCAGCACTCCCCCTGTGGGAGTGCACTGATCACCAGGGCCAGCTCCTGCATTGAGCGTCTGCCCCCTGGTGATCAGTGTGCATCATAGTGACTGATCAACTGGTCATTCTGGTCATTTGTCCTAACGGTTGCTTATGCTTTTATATATATAGACTAGAGACCTGTTGACAAAGAGATTCACGCAATAGGCCTTCCCTTCCCCTGGCTGCTGGCACTGGTTTTCCTCTGGCACCCGGGACCCAGTCCTTGACTCTAGACAAAGCCTTTGGTTTTGGCCACTTGGGTCCTGGAGCCTTCAGTCTTCACCGCTCGGGACCCGGAGTCTTCAATCTTTGCTGCTCTCGCTCCTCCGCTTTGCACCTACATATGCAAATTAACTGCCATCTTTGTTGGGTTAACTTGCATACTCTCTTGATTGCCTGGTGAGTGTAGTGAAGGGACAGTCAATTTACATGTTTGTCTATTATTAGGTAAGATTCTGTTCAACCACACACTGAACAAGAAATAAAAAAGCTTTCCAAATGTTTTATATTAAATTAAAATTGGATTTGTGTCTGATTTTAAATTTATTAATTGCATGCTAATTAATGTAGGTAAGTCTTTTATCTAAAAATTATTAATTTCTCATATTGCCAGTTTATTTTCTTCACTTAAAGTGGGATTTTCCCCGGTGTGTCTGAAGTGTCTATGAACATTGTATGTTGGTATAATGGCTAATGAAAAAGTAAAAAAAGAAACCGGAAAGGAAAAATATTTCCCCCAAAATGTATATCATTCCTAAGTAGCTGTCAGTAGACTATTTTGAACTTTTGGAGTAATGTGCTAACTACCCAAAATGAGTAGTGTAGCTTTAGGTAGTTATCCTAGGAAATAGACATGTAAATTCAGACAACAAAACATGGAGGGAAGAACAACAATTTGGAGGAGAGGGGTCATCAACATAGAATCAAATGCCAGCAACCCCAGTAATTCATAGTACAGATGTGAGAGTATTAGCTACTTTGAGCTTTAGTTATCTCACCTTTAAATTAGAATATACAGGAAAGGCCCAATAAATATCAATTCCTATTCCACTTCATTATTTTAATAAGTGAGTACTTCCACCTTGTAATATCATTAAGTCTAAAAAATATATTACTAAGAAATTCATTGAGTATTGCAATGCTTGACTTAATTTTTAAAAGCTTGAGAAAAGAATAATTTTTACTCCTAAGAATGACCTGCACTATAATACCTTGGAGCTGTGAGTTACTAAACAAATAATGTGGTGTCTTCCCACACCCCCTACCCCGGCCCCCAAACTGCTGCTTTGCTTTCTGAAATTTTCAGTTACCCATGGCCAATGGCAGTTCAAAAATATTAAATGAAAAATTCCAGAAATAAGAAATTCATACAATGAAATTGTGCTCCATTTTGAGTAGCCTGATGAAATCATGCACCTTCCTGCTAGTCCCACCCTGGGAGTGAATCATTCCATTGTACAGCATATCCATACTGTACATGCTACTAGCCTACTAGTCACTTAGTAACAGTCTGGGTTATTGTGGGGAAGCACGGGGCTTGGTTGGAAAGTCTCTAAGGAGGGTTCTCCAAAAGGTCAGGCGCGGGGCTTGGTTGGAAAGTCTGTAAGGTCAGATGCCTCTAGAGGACCTTGACAAAGTCTTGACTTTTCCAAACAAGTCCAAACCCCTGGGTGTTTTACTGGAATCTTTATGCTTAGTCTTTAGACATGATCTTGTAGAAGCATGTGTCTCTTCAAGGATGCTTACCCTGCTGATGGTATCTAATAGTTAATTTTAGTTCAAGCTGTTGTTACAATAAAAGTCTGAGGAGGCAGGTGAACAGGGATGTTTGATCCCTATAGCCAAGAAGTCCCTTAGCCTCTCTTTCACAAAAAACATGTGTCAGAGTAATCCAGTCATCCATATCTCAGGGTCTGCTGGTCAGTACCGGCAGGTTATCAGACTGGTTATCACAAAGAGGGACAGAGAGACAGAATCACATAACTATAATTGCAATCTTATATAATAAAAGGCTAATATGCAAATTGACCAAATGGTGGAACAATTGGTCACTATGATGCACACTGACCACCAGGGAGCAGACACTCAGCACAGGAGCTGCCCCCTGGTGGTCAGTGCACTCCCACAGTGGGAACGCCACTCAGCCAGAAGCTGGGCTCACGGTTGTGAGCACAACGGTGGTGGTGGGAGCTTCTCCTGCCTTCGGCCTCCATGGCAGTGTTAAGGATATCAGTTGGACATCCCCCGAGGGCTCCTAGACTGTAAGAGGGTACAGGCCAGGCTGAGGGGTTCCCCCTCCTGACTATTTTATTATTAGTTATTATTGTTACTCTATTACTGTGTCTAATTTATAAATTAAACTTTAGCACATGTATGTATATATATGAAAAAAAAACACACATGGTTCGATAATAACCTGGGTTTCAGGCATTAATTGTGAGTCTTGAAATGTATTCCCTGCAGATAAGGATAAGGGGAGGCTACTGTAACAATAATTGCATGCGTATTTTAAAAGCAATATTTTAACAATCCTAGTTTAAAAACAATAAAAAAGAACATAAGGGGATATGAAAAGCAATTGAACCAAGTTATATTCTCAACTCCCATTAACTCATGGTGTAAACTTTTAGGAAGTCATGTACCCTCACTAAGCTTGGGTTTCCTCTTTTGCAAAATAAAGAGATCTAACTAATTTTTAAAGTTCTTTCCCAATGCTGAAGCAATAACACAAGTGTATTTGGCATGTCATCAGTGTTCAGTAAATATTTGTTGAACAAATAAATATTTTTAAAATTAAGCATGTATCTTCAACTACCTAGGGAGAAGAAAGAAGATATTTTTAAATTAGAAATAAAAAATTATGGTTAATGTGAAGGAAGTCTTTCATGTCCTTTAATTTGAAAGAATGTTTGGTTTTGTATGATCTGATATAATTGAAAAAATAAATAAATAAAAGCCAAACAGTTTTGTTTATGGCCATTGGATGTAAATAAAAGAGATGTACTTTCAAGGGAAGTCAAGATTCTGTAAGCACAGCTTACAGATATTCTAATATGTCAGAGGAACTGTAGTCCGCATTTCAATTTATTTTTAACAATTACTTATTTTTCATTGAATTTATTGGGGTGACATTGGTTCACAAAACCATACAGATTTCAAGAGTACAATTCAAAAAAAAAAAACATCATCTGCACACGGCATCGTGTACCCATCGCCTAAAGCAAGTCTCTTCCTTCCCCATTTATACCCCCTCGACCCACGTCCATGTCCACGTCCACCTCCACCCACCCCCTTTCCCTCTGATTAACAATTACTCTTTGTTTCAAAAGGATAGTGTTTTACTTAGAAAGAAAAAGGGACAGGTATGATTTCAAAAGTGAACTTTGTAGATATTTTGGAAATTTATAAAACACATAGATAAAACAGACCTAATTCACAATTCTCCCATGTTATAGTTCATGTTTATTTACTGATAGGTCACCTAAACAATATATGTGGAATTTCAATCATTTGAAATTAAATGAAATAATAAAAAAAAACACAAGTATTAGGTTAATTTATATTAAATCAAAGAATAAAGTATTAGGTTAATTTATATTAAATCAAAGAATAAAGTATGAGGTTAATTTATTTTAAATCAAAGAATCATATTATCCTTTATTTGCTCCCATTAGTCTCTCCAATTAAACTTTGAGAAATGTCAGGACAATGGTATCTTCAGCATCCACAAGATCTAATATAGATGCTAATTCATCAATGTGTGATGCAATCCTTCAATACCTAACAGGCACCATAATGTGTCAAGCATTCTGCATGCACTAGTATACAGTAGTAAACAATTCGGTGTGGGTCATGCTCTGCTGGCTTCTTGCAGAGAAAAAAAAGACTTGAACAAGGAACTGTAAATGGACAGCAAGCTGTTGTGAAGCGAGAAGTGTGCGAAAACCTCTGAGTCTTAACTAGATCCCGGCGTCAGGGGGGTGTTGCCAGGGCAGGTGTGGAGTCTAGGAAGCATTCCCGAAGGCAGGAACTTCTTAGATGAGACCTTCAGGACGGGTAAGTAAAGGCAGGGGAGAGGGAAAGTCTCCCTGGAGGGGGGAAAATGTGAGGTTTTCAGGGAGAAAAATCCAGTGTAATACAAGCACAGAGAATGAGGGGGGAGACTTGTGATTAGGTGTAAAGGGTGTGGCTGGGGAATGTCAAGCTGACTCTCTCCTCATTATATATTAAGGAGGATATCTGACTGGACAGATGAAGGTACCAGAGCGGGGGAGCAGTGGAGGAAGACAGGTTCACAAGGAGAGGGAAGAGGATCCTTTCTGTTTAGTGCACTAACCTTGACCTCGTGGTGAGACAGCCAAAAAAAGTTCAAAATTATCTGGTGCTCTTAACAGATGTCTGAATGGGCTGAGAAGATAGCTTTTTAGGTTGTTAAGATACACAAGTTATGTAGGTGGATACTGTTGCTTAGGGAGGGAGAATGAAAAGAGACTAGGATCTAGCTAACGAGAGCCATCAAGTGACAGAATTGGCTGCATATAGTGTGTGCATGTGTAACACACACATACAGTAAGGGGTTTGAAGGATATTTAATGTCTAGTGCAAAAATTTGCTCAGTGAGTATTTATACATACTATGTCTACTCTATATACTCAAAAGGTCTTACAAAAGCTTAGAAATAAAAATTTTAAACTCCAATACAATCAGGACATGCAAGATTCAATGTATGAGAGCATTAATCACTGTATATTAATGTGATAGTTAATGTGATATTTACAACTTTTAAAACAAGTTTTTATATTTTATATTTTTAATTCATTATATCATCTCAGACTCATAAATTGTGAATTAGTTATGACACGTTATTAGCAATGAAACCCTGGCTGGGTAGTTCAGTTGGTTACGGTGCCATACAGCTACACCAAGATTGCAGATTTTAACTCTTGTCAGGATACATACAAGAAGGAACCAATGAATGTACAAATGGGTGGTGCAACACATGGAAGCCTCTCTCTCTCTTCCTCCCTCTCTTTCTAAAATCAACCAGTCAATAAAAATAAATAGAAGTGTCAATGATGAATTCATACCTGTGTAGTATGAGCTGATATAACTTACTTATCAAGATAAGTAATTTATTCAGGGCATCTTTCCTCAGGAATATTTTTTAAACTGCTTTCTTTTTAAAAAAATATATGTTATTGACTTTTTACAGAGAGGAAGGGAGAGGGATAGAGAGTTAGAAACATCGATGAGAGAGAAGCACCGATCAGCTGCCTCTTGCACACCCCCTGCTGGGGATATGCCCGCAACCAAGGTACATGCCCTTGACTGGAATCAAACCCAGGACCATTCAGTCCACAGGCTGACGCTCTATCCACTGAGCCAAACTGGTCAGGGCTAAACTGCTTTCTTGTTTCGACTTCCCCTCCTCTATAGTTTTTCGGAAATTGTGGTCTTAAATGCCTAAAAGGCAACATTTAGTCTAATGTGAGGCGCTTACAGGAGGTAATGACTTGGCACTTGAGCAGTATTGAAGTGCCTGACTCTTAGGTAATGGATTCTTAGGCCAAGTGTGGCATTTTTAATTGTCAAAATGCTAAAAATAAGTACATGACAAGCATGAAGAAATATGGGTTTCCTTTGTCCTAATTAAGTTGAGTTTATTTTGAAAGAGAGAATAATTTCAGCTATGGTTGGATTGGAAGCAAGAATGAGTAGAAAGAATGTAACACCTGGGCTCAGGGACACAGGGAGAAAAAGCTCAGGGAGCAAGAGGCTGTGCGTGTGTCGTTCCTGAACTGTGAAGCAGCCGGTGCTCATGACTCCCCAAATGTCTGACATAGACCATGTCACAAATCAGTCATGAGTTCTGGTTCTTTCTTCTTTGCCTTTCCCATTCTTATGCTTAGACTCGGAATTTAACTAGAGTCTTTTTCCTTTGATTTATTTTGTTCACAGTTAATTTTTTTCTGTTTGTTAGCTTCCAAATATATGGATTTCGTTTCTAAGGTTAAAAAAACTTCAAAGGGCTAAATTAACTTATTTAGTGGAATTAGAGTAGCAAAAGGTGATCCCTTTGCTGTCATATTTTAAATGTCTTGGGTAGTTCAACTGCTGCTTAAATAACTCTTTAGCAACCAACACACAGAAATACAAATTCATGTACAGTATTTTTAAAAAATTACATTTGATAAAATATATAATATCTAATTAAAATCATGAATATTAGTTAATAGTCTTATTGAAAACCAACTGTGCATTAAATAATATTAAGAAAATTAAACTTGAGGAACATCATTTCAATTGACAGGCTGGATGAATGAATGAATGAAGATTTATATTATAATCAAACAAAAGCAATGAATAACCTCATAATCATTTATATTTGGCTTAAAGTTACTATGTATACCTGTTAAATGTTTTGTTTCCTTAATTATGAGGTTATTTTGGTAGGTCTTCTATGTTACCCAACTGATAACATTCTTAATAGTAAAAAAAAAGGCAATTTAATTTATGATTAAAAATTTCCTCAGAGTAAGCAAATCACATTAGAAAGAAAACTCAATATTTCTATCTTATACAGCAAGATTTTATCCATAATAAAGTACTATATATTTGAATATATGTGATTTTGAAGATTCAAATAATAATAATAACTGTAACCTTATTGATGACCAAAATATTTCTGATAGCTGTCTTAAAATATGTATTATGTCAACTATACAAAGATTTTTCATCATTGCCTAAGTATTTTTTAATATTAATGACAAATCTCTTATTTCTGTGCAAGAATATAGTGTCTATAATTTTTCTTAGATTGATTTCTGACTATCTTGAGAATTCTGTGGACACCAGGTAATTCATATATCACATTTACCTAGAGATTCATGTGCTTTCTTAGACCACTGTGGATATGAGCTATATTAGTGCATGAGTAACCAACCCCTGTTCACACAAGCCATGGCTGATATTTTTACGTTGGCCTTACTAAGGTATTGGCTCTGATCGGAGGACTGCTTTATTAGGAATTTGTTAATATGTGTATGTAATTTTTAAAAGAGATGGAAGAGAGTCTTATGATTTTAATAACATACACACACATATAATTTTGCTGAAATGCATAAGACTTAAAAATGAAGTCTTTTCTACAATTACAATTGCATTAATCTTGTATATCCAAAGAGATGTTTCATAATAACATATGGTTTATGGCTTAGGATTAAAAAAAATACCATGGTTTTCAGGTAAAATAAATATAGGCAAAAAACATTCTCTAGGAATGTTTCAAATTTCTGATACTTACTTATTGCATATATGGTACTTTAAAAAGATATATTTCCTTTACACTAAACGAAGAATGACACATTTGAAACTGATTAAGTGACACAATTAATGTCAAACAATACCCCAACATGATTGAGTTTAAAATGCAAAATAAAAGCAATTGGGAGGATTATAGCAATTAATCATTTTGGGGTTTGCTTTGAAGAATCATCTTCATTTAAAATAGAAAATAAATGCTCTTTTTCACTGTTCTGTATTCATGAAGTTAGACTGAGTTTCCTGTATAGAATAGATATTAGAATATAGATGTTACCTTCAATTTTTGTCCTTTCCTCATAGAGTGATCTTGGCAATATATATATTTAGCTTCTCTGAGTGTATAACACAACTACC
The DNA here is from genome assembly GCA_004026665.1 of Murina feae. NCBI lineage: Eukaryota > Metazoa > Chordata > Mammalia > Chiroptera > Vespertilionidae > Murina > Murina feae. The sequence continues at coordinate 38,653 of PVJC01001019.1, forward strand.
TTTATTATTCTATTGATGATTTTGCTCAGCAGATTTATCTTATTAAAATGGCTATAGTGGCAGACAGAACATTTGAAAAATCCACACAGGATTAAACAATCTTATTTATTGTTAACATTCAACTAGACTATTTTGCGTGTGCCTGACAGTAACTATCACAAAATGAGAAGACATTGTCAAATGATTAGAACTCCCTATTCGATTAACTCGTGATTTTATTTATATATAGAATAGAACTTATAAATCCTCCTGCATTAGATTGGGCTTCAAGCATTCAATAAAAACACATTTACTGTGGCTAAGATGAAATCATACATTGTTTAAAATTAATTATTCCTTTTTAATTGCACTGTATAAACAGAAATGACCTGTTAATTTAAAGAAAATCTATCAGCACAAAATGAATTCACTCATATAAACAAGCAAGATGAACTTGACCTTGTTTGAACTTGTTTTGATGTGGCCCAGATGGTAGGCTACATGCTTGAATAGCAGGCTAAAGCTGAGGAAAAACTCATATAGCAAGATCTAGATTTATAGCCTTTTGCAGATTCCTACCTTGTATTGTCCTTTCAGCATCTGTTCTGCCGCCAGTGCGGTCAGCTTCTATCTCTGGGGTCAGTGAGTCTAGAAGCACAGAAAGGTAAGAGTGACACACATTTCATTTGATAATATTGTCTGTTAAAAAAAAAAGAGTGACCTCTTACTCTGATGCTAAATTAAAATTATATAAATAGATGTCATCTTTTAAAGGTTGAACAGAGACTATAAGCATAAGAATTATCAAAAGATTTGTTTGAATAGATAAATAACACAAATTTGTTCATAAATTGGAGGGGGCTGGGGAGTTTTAGATTACTATTTTATCATGTTTCAGTAGAGATGGATTTGGTTAAACAGAGAGGCAATGCCAGGTCCCAAGATGCTGGAGTTAAGTAACAAAACAATGGAAGCACCTGTGAAATAATGCATTTCCCTCAACACATGTGACTATTCTTCACACCACAATTAAACATAGAAAAAACCACAAGTGCATGTCTAACTTGTCTATTGAAAAATGAAAGTTACTTAGCAACACGTAAAAGTGCACCTCTTACCGTTTAAGACCCTGAGACTATCTGTTGAAGCTGCCTGTTTCAGTGTTTGTTCCGCTTGCTCACGCCGTTTTGTCTCAAATTCAAGTGCTTCCTGCAATTTTCTCTTTGCCTTCTTCTCCTTCTTTAGCCTCTTTTGAACTATGGCTAGAACAGAGTCCACATATTTTTTTTCTTAAATTTTTACATTATTAAATTAAACACTTATAAAACTTATAAATTATTTATCTTTCTTATAATACTCTTTTTCCCCCCTCCACTGGATTGAGTCTCCCTATGCAAAGGAAGTGGAAAAAAATGCAACCTTAAAATAAATCCCAGTAAAATGTCCAAGGAGGCCAATTTTTACTTAGCCTTGAACTATAGTACACTGTAAGAATGGCTTTAATGATCATTTTTAGAGATAGATTTAATGGGAAACTAAGTTTAGTAAATAGTTGAATTCACTGATAAAGGAAGCCTAATTAAAGGAATGTTTGGCTTAGTCTCTGCCCTTGAATCAGAATAGTGCCGAGTAGTCTAGGATAGCACAAACATGAATAAGTATGCCTCCTCTTTATGAAGCACCGATTTTGAGTAGTCAATGATATATTTCCCTTTTAAATATAAAACAATGTTATACCAGCTAAACTTTTAATAATTCTATCTTGACATTTTAGAAAATAAAATATTATTTTATATGAGGAGTTACATATTATATATATATATATACACACAGATATAACATATATAAGCAGATATATCAGATATAACATATATAAGCAGAAATATTTTGGATGAAGCTATTATAATAATTATTATTAAGAATTACCTTATAGCAAATGTATATACACTATAACACATTTCAAGAAAGTTATACTTTTACTCTTCAGGCATTTGGCGGAGAATAAAACCTAATTGCTAATAATAATATGCTACTGCTAACAATAATGTGCCATGGTATAAGAAAGTAGGTTATGATACAAAAAGTTGATTATGATACATTTTTTCCTACTAGAGAATTTAAATATTTATATGCAGTATGTAATCAATAAATAATGACAAATAAATGCTCTTCATAATGTGGATGTCAGCTGTATTTTCAGTATGATTTTTTTACAGTATGTACATAAAGTAAGCAATCAGCATATGGGAAGCATACAAATGTTTTTCTTTGAAATACTTTTTTTTTTGATGGCTGTTAAATATTGTGGATTTAATGTGACAGAACCCGTATGAGAAAATCCTTCTGTTAGTAATAAGGAGCAATCATCCTAAGTGTGCTATTTGATTTTTTACTACAGATTTAAAAAGAAAAACATTTCTGCAACACAGTGTCGAGTCAGTATATAAAGTAGAGTAATATGCCCCAAGAAAGAATTTTAGTTACAATTTCTAGTGTCCCTATATCCCATTTATATAATTATTAATATTGTTAAGAGGTCAGACCATTATATTGTTGAGTTTATTGTTGCTGGCATCATATATTAACAGAAAGTGTACATTGGCTACCATCTTATAGAAAAAAACAAAGCTGGTTTCAAATAAATGTGGTCATTTTTTTTTTACATAATAGTATGAAAATTACATGCTTATCTTAACAAAATCACATTCTCACTGTTTCCCTTTCCAAAGGTGATTGCTTATAAGTCTCTTTGAGAAGAAACAGTAGCTTCTGAATTATTATTTGGATTGCACACACCCACGGCACTAGATAATCAATAGCCATCACATTGCCACTGGCCCCTCACTGTCTCCTTCCTGTGTGATTGAACCAAGTGGGAATACCATGATCTCACTTCAGAATAACACACTGCTTCAATAGGTACAGTCATAAAAGATAATTATCGACAGTTATTACCTTTAATTTATTGTTCACAATTAATTAAATGGTAGTTCTTGGTATGATCTGTGAAATGTTTTGCCCTCTAGTGGTTAAAGAAGTAAAACAGAGTCTAAATCCTCCAACAGATTTGAACCAATAAAACTCTTAAGGTCCCTCAAGTAACCAAAAGCTAATTTAGGAATTCAAGTATCTGCCTTTAAGTATTGTAAAAAAAATAAAAAATAAAAACTTTTCCAGGTGCAAACAAAATTAAGACATGGCTGCTGGAAACTGATTGTTTTGATGCTGGAAACTGATTGTTTTTAACCTACCTTAGTTGCTCTGAAAGGTCAGAGCTATGTACCCATTAAGTTGAAACATTGTTAGTTAAAGCAAACCCCTACTTGTTAATTGCATGTAAAATTCTTCCTTGGAATTTCCTGCCTAAGGATATGGTTGTTTTCTCAGAGACTCAATAAAAGGCTGGTGAGACCCAGGCACCAGTGGGCAATCTACCTTGGTAGAGGAAAGATGCCACGCCTGGTCCCCCATTATTCCAACTTGATTCTCTTCTAGTCTCTCTCTCCATTTTGTGTGCGGCCTCCTTCAGAACTCGAACCCTGAACAGGAACCCTGAACCGCACTGGATGTGTAAGGGGCTCCAACACATGGCTGTCATATGGAATATGGTCCCACCTAAGGAACTCCAGCCAAATTTCATTATGCACTTAGAACATACCTTGTTACCAATGTTTATCTTGTTTTGATTATATTAACGAAGCCACATTATTTAGAACTATACTATTGGGTTGACAATTTCCTAAATTAACTTTATCCCAGGAACCCTCTAGCTGTGGCTGCATAGTAACTGATGAAAAAACATACCAAGTCCTGTCAGTTTTGAAAACAAACAACACTAATTTTTAAATGTCAAATATCCAAAAAGAGAATATATATAGTGTTTGTTATGGATACTTATTAAATGAAAGAAAAGAAGCACTCTTTCTAGAATACTTAGGAGAAACTTATTGTTGAGACATTGGGAAAGTTGGTTTGTAAACAAAATATTCTTCGATCTCATACATAAACACACAAATATAAATGACCTTCAAAATTATGTATACATACATTGTAGAGTGTGTTAAAATTGATAATATAATTATTTTTTACCCAATAAACACTCATTTTGGTTTCTACTCTAATGTGTACTTGACCTTGTTGAGTGAAGCATTATTATACAACTCACATTTGGTCATTTGTTCAGACATTCATCAGTCTTCAATTTCATTTGATAAATATCTTACTAAATTGTAGGTAGAGCACAGGAGGTCTGTCTTGGTGCAGTGGCTGATGCAATGCTGTGAGCGCACTCCAGCAGTTCAGATCTTTCTGGCAAACCAGGAAGATGGCAACGCCCACCTGAGCCCCTCCCAGAGCCACGTACACCATACCCCAACCTTTACGCTCATTGGCTCCCTAAGAAGATGTTCCATGATTGGCCACATCCACCTATAAATACTTTGTACTTCCTCAATAAAACTAGACCTGCGTCACAGAACCTGGTCTCCGGAGTCGTGCATGCAAGCGTCCTAGCGCTAGGGGCTCCATCGTCCTCACCCCTGGGAAATCCCCTGCTTCACTAAATCTGCTTCACTTGAATAATCAGTATTTTCTCTTTTAGCTTTATGATTTTAACGCAAGTTTTTCAAAAGGCAACTGTGAATATTTATAAAATTTATCTTTATGGCTGTGCATCTTAAATTTATAAATTTGTTAAGCTCATAATAAAAATTAGGTGATTAATGATATAATGGATATATTTCAATATCTTGAGGTATGAGCAGTAGAGAAACCATGTACACTGGAGTTTAAGAAATACATGGGCCCAGGATTCAAGTTTTGCTTTGAACTTTAGCTATAAGTAAGAAACAAAATGTATAGTCTCATAGTATAGTAAATCACAAAGCATAGTACTGTTATTGTAAGTATTTTACATAAAGTGTTAAACATGTTTGGAAGTTTGAAAATACCTCTATTTTTTTGTTCCATAGCCAACTGCTTTTCAAGGGTTTCCCTTAGTTCTCGTTCCCTTAAAAAGTCCATCTTCAGCTCTGTTTTTTCCAGTTGGACCTGTTTCTCTTGAGCTCTGGCATTATCTATGGCAACTTTCAAGAGCCCCTGTGCAAAGGAAGTATTGAGAATTGATATATTTTGGTACAAAGCACATTTCATTCATTACTTAAAAGCATTTCGGAAGAGAATCTTATTAAACCCTTTCATTCTTGTGCATTCACTCTGTACTTACCAGGACAAGCACTATAATTAAAGCACAACATTTCTAAATCGAATGAAAATATTTTAGGAAGACAAATACTTTCAGCATTCAAGTCCAGTTGTTCTAAGTGGAATATTTAAATCTCACACTAAACGAGGGCAGCACATAAGCATGTCTAAAAAAGAACTGAGTTATACATTAGACTGAACATGGTTTTTGCAACCCCAAGTGTTCCTGGCACCATTCACCTATCTCTGGGAGCTCTTCACCACCATTGCCTACCAAAATTATATTAGATAAAGTGGGCTTCTTTACGGTTCCCAAATTGTTTCTGCACAAGGGACTTTGCTCTTTCTGTTCCCTTCCCGAATGTTTTTTCTTCCATTTTTTGTGGTTTATGGCCTCATTTCATTTCACCTTCGCTTAATCACCACTCAAGAATGGCTTTCTCTTACCACCTACCCAAATATATCTTGTTATTCCCTCCTCAAAATTCTTCATAGCATCTATTATGTAATGTTGTCATATATTTGCTTATTGCTTTATGTTGTGTCTCCTATACTACACCGAAAGCTCTCTGAGGCAGGGACATTTCCTCTCCTTTTGGACTATGCCCCTAGAACTCAGAGAGTGCCTATAATATAGTATATTTTGAACATTTGCTGAATAAAAATTATAACACTGGTATATTTTTCTTGAGATATATATGTAAGGAATCTAAAGTTTGATGGCATCATAGTGCATTATTTTTTCAAAAGCATTAAAATAGTCATAATAAATAAAGAATAACTTGTAGGGGACTATTTGACAATATAGCAAATCATGAGAAAATGGTAAAGGCAGGGTTTATTTATTCAACTGATTATGGAATCATATATTGATTCTCTGTACACTATTTTTAATTTTTAAATCTTTATGCTGTTTTTTAAAAATATATTTTATTGAATTTTTACAAAGAAGAAGGGAGAGGGATAGGAGTTAGAAATATTGATGACAGAGAAACATCGATCAGCTGCCTTCTGCACACCCCCTACTGGGGATGTGCCCATAACCAAGGTACGTGCCCTTGACCAGAATCGAACCTGGGACCCTTGAGTCTGTAGGCTGATGCTCTATCCACTGAGCCAAACTGGTTAGGGCTTTATGCTGTTTTTTAATTTAATAATGTTCTGAGATTTTTTAAAATGAGGCTATGAGAATATTTAAAATATATACAAAGCATATTGCATGTGTTCTCTCCTAAGATACTTTAGAAAATTATTAGTAAAATTGTTAGTAAAAATAAAAGCTAAAATTCCTATTTTTAGCAACTCAGGAATACAAAAAGCTATTTGGAAGTAGAAGATATCTTGCGTTGGTCCATGAACATAAGAATCTGACATTTGCAACTGAAATTGTATATGAAGTGGAAGTTGGTCCATTTGTAGATCTACTCTGCCATGTGACCCCTTTGCAGTAGACGACATAAGCAGCTTGAATCAGAAATTGCAACTCTTGACTTGTTAGCACAAAAGAGGTGTTCCCTTACTTCTGCCTACCAATGCAGCATTGCCATAAGTCATGTCTAGTCTCTTTTCAAGCATGCATAAATTATTTCATGTTTGTTATACCTGACCCTGAATTCTCTGGATTAATTATTGTGATATGAAACAAGCTAAAGGATTTCTGTGAGACAGTTTGCCCCTCCCCCACTCTCGTTTTTGACAATAAAACATAGCTGCTAAGGAAACTGCCATCTTCACTCAATTCAGCAACATTCCTGTATATGTTATTTCCCCCTTTATCAGGAACAAACAATTAGTAACAAATGAAAGAGATCATTACATCAAGTGCCCTTTTATATCACCCCAATTAAAACTTTAGTTTAGCTGTATTTTAATTCTAAGATACCAAACTCTAATTTTCTGCTCTGATTGCTCTTGTTGACTTATCTTTGAAAGATGTACTCTCTGCAATGTCTAGAGATTATTTAGCAAGATGCCAATGTTGGCACCACTTAATGTGTTGATTGGTTGTATTATCACTATCTGTTTAAAATAGATTACTATTAAACTATTATTGTCCTTGGCTGATAAAACACAGTATTTTGATGTCCTTTAAATATGAAACAATCATTATGAATAAACATGTTGAATAACATTAAACGGCAACCCTAATTTGTGTTATTTTATATTAATATTTCTTGTAAAGCGTGAAGTCGCTAAGAGCATTTATGTTCACTGTTTCCTTTTGTTATATTTGCTGCTAATGTAGCTAATGGTAATACATTACCTATTCCTGCTGATTATGTCTGAAAAATATTAGCTTTTAGGATCCAATACCCTCTAGGGACTACTTATAAGCTATATAAAATTAAGTTTCATTTGAGACTTTAAATCAGTGCACATCAGTAGGAGTCCAATGTGAACAAAAATCTGCACTAGAGCCAAACTGATGCATACGCAAAATTATGTTATTGCCCGTGACAGCCCTGCTGCAAAGCAGACAGAAAACCGATTAAACTTCAATGCAGCAGGGGGCTGGGAAAAACTGTAGCAAGTAGTGCTCATCACAGCTAACGATCATTAGGACACCATTTTAACGTTCAGTGGTAATGGTAGTTTCAGATTTGTGTAACTTCTGTAAATTGTACAGGGGGATCATGTGCAAAAGGTCATGCTAAGTGCTGGGTCTCAGGTGGACATGCAGTATGGAGCAACATTCTGTGATGACAATATGAGTTACAGTAAAAGACACGGGCTTAAAATGTGAATTTTTCTCCAAGGGGAGGTCAATTTTCATGATCTTGAAATTGAACAATGACGATGCTACAGAAATGCCTTTTAAACTTACTCTATGTCACAGCAATTATAAGAGACTAGAGGCCCGGTGCATGAAATTTGTGCACGGGAGGAGGGGGGAGTGGCGGGGGGGTCCTCAGTCCAGCCTGCCCCTCTCACAGTCCAGGACCCCTCAGTGGATGTCCTACTGATGACCACAGTCTGGCAGCACAGGCTCAGAGCAGGTGCCATGTGTGTGTGTGTGTGTGTATGTGTGTGTCCTTGCCTGGGACCTGCCCCCAGCTGCATAAGAGGCTCAGAGCAGGCACCCCATGTGTATGTATGTGTATTTGTGTGTGTGTCTGTCTGCTGGGGGCATGCTGCCAGCCACACTGTGGAGGCTTGGAGCAGGTACCCCTCTGTGTTGATGTCTCAGGCTCCTGGCCTCACCTGCATGTTGTTCTCTCCCTTGAGCTGTGGCCAGGGCTGGGTGCTGTCTGTTGGCCAACTTTCCTGCTTCTGGATCAGCGTGGTGATTCAGGAACAGGCCCTGATGCTTGCTGCCTGGTGGCTGTGCATGCCTGCTCGCAATCTGATCACAGTGGCAGCAGGAGCAAGGCCCTGCTATTTGGCCCTACTGCCTGTCCCTGCCCTGGAGTGCCTGCTGGCAACACGGATCAGGGTGACGGGAGAAAGGCCCTGCTGCCTGTTCCTGTGTGCCTGCTCAAACCCGATTTCCGCTGCTGCCTGTCCCTGCCCGCACATGCCTGCTTCTGACATGGATCACAACGATGTCCGGGAGCAAGGCCCTGCTGGAGCCTGCCTTCTGGCGGTACTTTCCTGCTGGAGGGCAGATGCTCATGGGTTACCAGGGTGGCGCAAGCAGCATCCTGCCTCACTGCTATGGGTGCCGCCATCTTTGTCCCAGAGTGATGCTTAATTTGCATATTACTCTTTTCATAAGTTTTCATAGGAGGAGTCTCTACCTATTTTTTAAAAAGGCACCATAATTGATCTAGCAATGTTATAATTATTTTTATTATAGCCTAGAAAGCACATATCTCTGCTTGTATAAGAGTATCTACAGTGATAGTGATATGAAAGAAACATTACTTAATATGTTAGTTAGATCCTTGGGGGGAAAAAGTTTACTTGGTCCATGTTTGTTTTTTAGACTACTTGGTTTCAGAATCTAATCTAATAAAAGAGTAATATTGAAATTGACCATTTCTACAGGATGCCTAAGCCACACCCACCAGCCAATCAGAGCAGCTATATGCAAATTAACCCAGCCAAGATGGAGGCCAGCAGTCACGGAGCTGGAGTAAACAGAGGCTTCCGTTGCAACAGGAGTGAACTGTCTGCTGGCCGGCTGGCTGGGCCTCTCTGTGCTCCAGGCAACATAGTTGCAATTATAGACGCCTCGGAGCTGAAGCAAACAGCAGGCTTCCATTGCATCAGTGATGGAGGAAACTGCCTGCCTAGAGTCTACTAAGGCAACATTCTTTCAATTATAGAAGCCACGGAGCTGAAGCCAACAGGAGGCTTCATTACCTGCCTAGGCCTTGGCTTAAAGGAACAGTATCAACTATAGAAGATAAATAAACCCCAGAAACCTGCTTCCAGTCAGCCTTGCTGGGACATTGGGTCAATGGGAGCTGTGGGCAGACTGAAAGCCTGAAAACAGCCCTCAGCCTGTCACCCACGCTGGCCACACCCCAGTGGGGTGAGGGTTCCCACTGGGGGTCTTGGCCAGCCTGCATATAGCCATTAGCCCATCACCCAGGCTTCCCAGGCACCCTAATAGGAACCCAAAACCTGAAGGAGGTGTGGGCAGCCTGAAAACGGCCCTCAGCCTGTCATCCAAGCTGGCTACACCCCAGTGGGGTAAGGGTCCACATTGTGGGGCTTCGCCAGCCTGCAAACAGCCATCAGCCTCTCATCCAGGCTGACCAGGCATGCCAGTAGATGGACATCTCCAGTGGGGTCCCAGACTGCGAGAGGGCACAGGCCGGGCTGAGGGACCTCCCGAGTGCACAAATTTTTGTGCACTGGGCCCCTAGTTGGAAGATAAGTAAGGTTCCTTGAGTGTCGGTGAAACTCCTTTGGCAAAATTTGTGCTAAATAATGTGTTACATCTTCTAATGAGAGCAAATAACCTAGTTGGGGTAATTAGCAATCACCCATTTTAGCTAAAAACTCTTACATATTAGAAAACTCAGGTCCAGGAGGATCAGGTGACTTGTCCAAGATCCCAAATTAGTAAATTCACTAAGCTTAGATTATAACTCCCCAGCTTATTTAACCTTAATCATTCATTTTCATGTTTCTTACTGGGATGGGAAGGAATAATGTTTCTTTAAATCAAGAACTTATGTAGACAGAAAAATTATGATTAAAAGAGTAACAACTGATTCATTTTTTCATAGAAGTTCTTGTAACAAAAGATACAGCTATACTTGGTTTAATGTTATGGTTACTATGCTCCAAAGTGGATCAATGATGGATATAAACCATCATATGATCTGCATGGCTTTGCAGTTAGTCAGCCATTATTTAAGTTCAGATGTCACCACCATTGAGTGACCCTGATCAAATGGTTTATCTGCCTCCATTTTCTCATCTGTACAATGGAAATAGCAATAAAATCTACTGTGTAAGGTTACAAAGAAGATTCATGTGGCCCTGGCCAGTGTGCTCAATAGTTAGAACATCCACCTGTACAACCAAGGGTCTCAGGTTCAATTCCCAGTCAAGAGCACATATCTGAGTTATAGGTCGAAAACCTGGCCCCTGTTGGGGGGCACATGTAGGAGGTAACTAATAAATGTGTTTCTCTCTTTTTGTCTCTCTTTACCTCTCCATTGCACCTCCTTTCTGCTCTAAAAATCAATATCTTCAGGTGAGAATTAACAATAGCAACAAAAGAAGATTCATCTAATATTGTATATAATCAACTAGAAACTGTGATATATATAAATATATATAGATATAGATATAGATATAGATATAGATATATAGATATATAGATATATAGATATATAGATATATAGATATATAGATATATAGATATATAGATATGTACTGATCCTGGGATATACTGATCCTGGGATATCCTGATCCTGGCACTAAAATCCTACATTGGATGGAATTTCCTAAGTGATAAGAGCAATAAAAGTAAAGTGAGTATCTTTTGTTATTCATAATAAGCCTCTTTCAAGTAAATGAGAGCTTATGTTAATAATGTCACTCTTAGAAAGCCCCTAAAAATAGAAACTGGATGTGAGGGGAACCCACCCTTTGATTAGAGAGTTGGTACTTTCAGCCTCACCCTTCTGATCTCCAGGGAGAGCAGATGGGCTAGAGGGTGAATTAGTCACCTGTGATGAATGCTTTAATTATTTTTTCATAGGAAGTGAAACCTCCATAAAATCTCAAAAGTGAGAACATCTAGATTGGTCAATAAGTGGAAATGCTGGGTGTGTGGTGTATCCAGAAAGGTCATGGGAGCTCTGAGCTTCTTCTCATATACCTTGCCCAATGGATCACTTGTATATGGCTGTTCCTAAATAATATCCTTTTATAATAAACTAGGGGCCCAGTGCACAAATTCGTGCATGGGTGGGGTCCCTTGGTGTGGCCTGAGGGGATTAGGCCAAAACCCCTAGTCCAACGCTGCCTGCAGTTCCTATCTGACATTCCCACTCACCCTGGCCCTACTGCACCTAACTCGGGCTTGTGCCCAATCAGTCCTGATCAGGAGAATTGAGTGCTGAAGAGGCTCACACTGGCACAGCAGCACTCACTAACCATGAGCCCTGTGTCTGGCACCCTCCCAAGGGGAGTGGATTGCGGGATCGGGTCCAAACTGGCTCTCTGACATCCCCCTAGGTGTCCTGGATTTCGAGAGGGCACAGGCCAGCCAAGAGACCCCATCCTTGCACAATTGGGGCTGGAGAGGGACTGCAAGAGGGCTCCAGGATGTATCCAACCCTGTCTTGCCCAGTCCTGATCGGGGCCAATCATGGCTGGCCAGGGAGGGACATGGGAGATTGGCCAGCCAAGGAGGGACCACAGGATGAATCCAGAGCATGTCCGGCCCATCTCGTTCAGTCGCAATCAGCCAAACCCCAGCAGAAAGCTAACCTACCAGTCAGAGCATCTGTCCCCTGGTGGTCAGTGCACATCATAGCGAGCAGTTGAGTGGCTTTAGCATATCATTAGCATATTATGTTTGATTGGTTGAATAGTTGACCAGTCACTGGATGACTGGACACTTAGCATATTAGGCTTTTAATTTATAGGGTTAGCAAGTGAAATGTTTTTCTGAGTTCTTGAGTTGTGCTACTGAGGAACCTGTGTGGGTCAGTTGGTCAGAAGCACAATTGACAACCTAGACTTACAATTGGCATATGAAGTGGGGGCAAAGGCAGTCTTGTGGAATTGATTATCCAGGTACGTGGGGTCAGAATTGAATTAAAATGTGGGGCACCCAACTATTGTTGCAGAATTGCTTGGTGTGAGATAAACTACTGGACACTTTTGATGACCAGAAATGTCAGAAGTGAAAGAGTATTATAGTAGAGTATGATGAAAAATAGTAAATATGGTATACACTCCAGATTTTTAAGAGCTTTATGCTATTCTCTTCATCATAGTAAACCATCTTTAGAATATTGGATACTTTTTACTGGGATTTTTAAATTATCTGTTTTTACAAAATGGTAATGGAAATAAAGGGGGAAGACATAACGCATACTTATGACTAAAGAGGAAAAGATATAGTGTAAGAACAACATACCTGATCTCAACCTACACATATTTTGAAGCCAATGCTCTATTTTGTTGTTTTATCTTTTTGAAAAGTTTCCTCCTAATTATTTTGTCTAATCCTATTATAATTATAATTATGTATTAACAATGGTAATGAAAAAAGTTAATTTCTTAAAATGTATGAAATATGCATACATGTTATCAAAATGTAAAGACTGGGAGATTGGAGTATTTCTGTCGTACTACTAAGACAAATTCTTTTTCATTTTTTTCCCCTCAAACAAGATGTAGAGCATACTTCTTAAATACCACGCTTGGATTGTGTGTATTTATGAAACCATAGTGAATCAATCTGGGATAGCCATTTATTGTGGTTTTAACATTATTTTTACATTTTTCTTCTTTGTTTAATTCTTCCATATGGAAAAACTATAGTGAACCAAACTCCTGTCATATATTCCCTTGTGGCATATATTTCAATGCCAACCTCATCTCTAACTAAATTTTATATTCTCCACTTTATTTTATATTTCTACTTTTTACTTATTTACCTATTCATATTTTAACATTTATAAGTTACTTTAAATAATTACATTAATAAGGTAGTGAATGTATATTATTTATTCTTAAATCTATGTACTAATAGGTCCTAGCTATGGTTATTATATAAAAGCTCAGACTAAAAATACTTGGTAAAATTGTCCTTTGAATGTGTTCAAATGGTAATTAATGTTTGAAGGTGTCAAATCTAGTACATTGGAACTAAATTTCTAGTTCCCCACCTGAAATTTCACAGGGAGTTCTCTATAGACATATTTGGATAAGAAAGCCATATGAAAGACTGTCCACATTTAAAAAACATGAATAAAATTTCATATAAAATAAAAATTAAAAAAACCCACAATCAAAATCTAGCATGTATCATATTTCTCACTAAATTGAAATTGCTACCTTTTATTGTAGACAGCTTTATCTATTATTACTTTTAATTTCCAAAAAACTCAAGTTTCAAGACAGAGTTGGTGAAATCTGGTAACAAAAATATAGATGTGGTGTTCTTCTATACTATATATAATATATTTAAAAATATTAGTATACTAATATATAGCATTATTCTACAGGTCCTCTTTTAAAGCACAAAAATAGCATTTACAGAAATTCAATTTTTATAACATGTCATGAAATAAACTTCTGTGGTATCTATTATAAATTTTAAAACTGAGAATTATATTAAATTATAGATTATCAGAAATTAAATTATTGGATATTAGAAAAATTACTCCTTAAACATATTATTTTGAAGAGGTTTTTTGGGTCATTAATTCTAAGAAAAAAGAGAGTTCCTGTAAATTAAATTTAAATATAACTGTGGGTTTATGCATAATATTTCTTTAATTTTAGATATGCATTGTATGATTTGAAAAATTAAACAATGTTTTAATTAATTAATTCTTTTTCATTACTATCCTGATAAAATACCTCCAAAGGAAATATGGAGCTTTACACTTACCAAAAAGGTTACCGTCTTGAAATAGAAAGCAGAGAACACACTGCATATCATTGAAATTGCAGAGGAAATTGAGGTAGGCAGAATGTAATTACCAAAATTAGAATTTGGACAGCAAACACATTTATACTGTATGTCCAATAAGCCAGGATCATGACTGTTTAAACATCTATGTCATTCTAAGGATATTACTATAACTCAATACATGTGGCAATATTAAAATAACTAGCATCCATGACCTTCTATAAAACCATTACTAATTATAAATTTAGTACGTATGTATTTGTGTATATGTGTACATATGCATTTTGTGTGTGTATTTGCATGTGTGTGTATATACAAACCCGTGAATGCTTGTATGCATATATATTAAATATATATATATATATAAATATAGACTATCTATATCTATATTCACGTTACATAAATGTAAGACTGTAGTTGACATGTTTAATTTATTTATAATACAGTATTCTTATTGTAGGGGTTCTAACATTATCAGTCTCAGATTGCTATGACTTTGAAATAGAAATCATTTAGCTTGCCTTCACTGTCATCCTATCATCAACTCTTGCTAAAATATGTTTTTGAGGCTGGCTGGAGCATAGAAAAAGGAGTATATTCAATCTAGAGATGCCTTCTATAAAATAAACTGTATCCAAATGTATGCATGGTAAAACGAGGGTTTCCTTTCTTTCTTTCTTTTTAAAGAAATAGTTATAGTTTAAAGAAATAGCTACAGATAACATTTCTTGTCTGGGTAACACTGGGCTGGGATGGGTGAAAATTTCCAAATTGACAGTATTTCTTCCAGAGACATGGTCTCCACACAGCAGAGGAGGCCACGTGCAACCCACTCTCCAGGTGTGCAAGCTGCCTTTACACTGAAGAAATACAGAAATGTTTTCTCTGCCAAAATTAAAATGAAATTATCACTTCCTGGTTAAAGGGTTTTTAGTGAAAATATACACCACTAGATAGAGGGGCGGGGGACAAAGGGTGGGGTGGGAAATGGGAGGAGGGGAGCTATGGGGGGGGAAAGAGGAACAACTGTAATAATCTGAACAATAAAGATAAATTAAAAAAAATAAAGTAAATGCCTCATTGTTTTGTTGTTTGCTTCATATAGAGTTGTATACATTTTTAAAAAATGAATTATTCCCTTATTGTTATAATGCAAATTCAAAAATGTTGAGGGATATTTTCTGAAAGCATTTAATTTAACAAAAGAAATTGTAAAAATCTATCTCAAAGCAAAATTACTATGTCAAATTAAGAAAAAGTATTATGTTTACTTTCAAATATAATCAACTATTTGGCTTTGATTAAATTTGGGCAGATTGATGATTTATTTCAATTACTGAGATATAAAACCTTAAAGTTGAATACAGTTCTGGAGATTCTAATTACATTAGTATTAAAAATGCCACATTAATATATGAGAAGATATGTTCCATTAAAGGCCTTCTGTTATGTCCTTGGAGAGGTAAATAAAATTAATTACTTTTCTGCTAGGAGAAAGTTAAAATAGTAGGAAATGTGTACAGAAAAATATCACCAAGGATGTAGTGCTAGAATAAAAATTGAAAAAATAGGTTATCAGCACAGTATCTGCAAGCACATTCATACTACTAGCTACTCCAAATGTGGAGAAATAGATGGCAAAAATCCCCATCTGGGGCCCACATGATCACTTCATGTGTGGGCAAGAAAATTATGCTTTCTTTTATCCTACACACACTTATTACTTGGCTCCATGCTCTATGTTATTGTTAACTGCAAGTATTTTTGATTCATAATGTACTGTACATAAAATATACATCCTGAGGACTACATAGGAAATCCGTGGAAAGTTTTGTATGGCTTTTTGAAGTCTATTCTTTGAAGAAACCCTATTAACTGAAACAAACTTACTTATGAAAGAAGAGATGTTTTTGGATTCCTCCATACTCGATGTATTTAAGTGACTAAACATATCATTTCCTCACTGGAAGTCCAACAGTTTAAAAATAACTAAATATTTATTAGAACTTGTGTGCCGTCATTTAATAAATCACACAAACTTAAACATTTAAATTCTTCCCATTAGTCAGCAATAACAAGAACATTTAGGCTACATGATTTTTAAAACATCTAGGTCATTTTCATGTAGGTGTTTTCTAAGGCTCAACATACATATTTGTGTATTTCTAAACCAATTTGATTAGTGTAGCAAGTTTAAAATCTTAAATTGCTGGAAAGAATTCAATACCATAGTTCAGTCAAACTCATCAGTAGATTAAACTGGCGAAGTATGATTTTGTAAACTCTGCAACTGGGTTTTCATGTTCCTTTCTCGCAGGCTGCAAACACGCCTACCTGTATGTTGGTCAGCAAGGTCTCTATGGAAGACAATCCATCAGGAAAGAGAAAAGGAGACGGAAAACCGGGAGGTAGTGGCTGTCCATGCCCAGTTAGAGAAAGTTTCTCAAGGCTGTCTCTTGCAGTTGGTGTGGAAAGCGGGGTCTCATCTGTATGTGATTGAAACAAAAATATAGAACAAGTTACGCTTGTCTGTTTTTATTAGACCTCAGTAATGGCTTCCCTAGTGGTTTCCAGAACATTTATTGCAAATTGGTTCCTGCTATCAGGAGAAAATGCTTTCTGGTGAATTTTCTTTAATGAAAAAGCTGTGGAGATACAACAAGATAACATTAATGAGTAACTTTATAAGCCTTTTAAATGCAGTCTCTAATGAGACTGAGTTTACAGTGCCATAGAATCTTTTTAAAACAAATATTATCTCATATATAGTTGTGATAATATATTCAGGCTGACTTTATGGGCACCTTCCCAATTATCTCATTTTAGTTTGCTCTGTTTGGATTGACAATAGAATCCTTCTAGAGCTCCATATGAGAGAAATAGTTTGCATATTAGTATGTTTCTTTCTCAATTAACCCTTTATGTCAATGATTTGTTCAAACCTATTAAGAAATCTACAAAATATTGTACAAATAAAACTTTTCATTTCACATCTAAAAAGGCAAACTGGAATCAAATAGAAGCATTATAAGTTACACCTGAATTGTTCAATATCATTAAAACTAAAGGTCTAATTCTTCTTTTTTAAAAATTTATTGTTGAAAGTATTACGTATGTTCTCCCTTACCCCCAATGACATCTTCTAGCCCACCTCTACCCCCAGTTCCAGGCCTTCACCACCCTATTATCAGTGTCCATGGTTATGCATATATGCATACAACTCCTCTGGTTGATCTCTTCTCATCCACCTACTCTCCATGAAGAAGGGCTCTAAAGAAGGGTAAGATAATACGGCTTCCATAACAATATTTTTAAAAACCAAATATAAAGTCCTGTAAGATAAATCAGTCTTTACTTTATTAAATATATTTCATTACTTTACGCAACTTAGAATAATGCCCCAATATAAATTATTTTTACCTTCATAATGAAATCCTTTTATTTAGTTCTTTACTAGTTAAATATGTTCAGTTTCATTTAAGATGGATACAAAGTATGGCTTATTTTAGTTTATTATATCACAGAGAAGATTTTATTCACAGCAGAATTCTCAATTTTATAAATATTTTATTTCACGCCAGGAAAATTAATTAGAACAATGTATTTGCATATCCTGATAGTATTTCTCAATTTTGCGAGTGGCTAGAAACTTCAGCATACCTGCATTTATGCTTATAACTTGATTCCACTGTCCTCAATCACTTATTTTTCATTACAACACCTAATCACACAATACGTTCTCCAATTACCTCTCTCTGGGGCAGAAGTACTACGGAAGCTGCTGCACTTCTCTGTCTCCAACTAATGTCAGGACAAGTTAAATTCATCTCCTACGCCTTGCCACATTTCCAGTTAATGAACTAAAAGGGATGAAAATTTGGAGAGGGGCACAATATCACAAGGCCTTCTATTAACCACACTCCTCGCTCACTCACTCACTCACTCACTCCTCTGCAGTTTCTCCTTCCAGTCCCTCCTCTGTTAACTTACTAACAGATGATCTGGGGGCAGCAGGTACCAAAAGAAGAAACAGAGTAAGCAGCTGAAGTAGGATTCATTGGGTTCTTATTTTCTTTTTTTATTCCATTTGTCAACAGGGCTAGAGAAAGACAGCAGGGCATGGCTAATGTGATGAAGGTGGGCCTGGACGCCGTTCACCTCGCTGTGGTAAATTACTCCTCCGCACCAAGGCTGCTAGTGTTTTCTCACAATATCTCTGAAAAAGTGCTTGTGAACCATCTTTGTGCATGTGAAATTGTTTAAGAATGAAGAGCAATATTTTTTGATCAGCATCACCTTAGCTGTCACATGCTAAAAGAACATGTGGCTTAATAGATCATGGGGATAATTGCTTGTCTCCTGAAGAAAGGCATAGAACCAGATGAGCACCTGATACTGTGTTCAGCTCTAGTCTGTGGCTCCACATTTCTTAAAGGTTGTCCAAGAAAAAAGCATCGTATGGATGAGTACACACACACACACATACACACCTTTTTTTATAAGTTCCATCATCCCATGATTATTTAAACTTCAAAGTATTTAAGCTTGACTATGTTTGCTTATTGTGTGAATTAATTCAACAAATCACTCATGATACATGCATTCATATAGCCAATGTTTACGTAACATAAATAATGTGCTGGGGATAGACACTGGAGAGAGAATACTGAAAACCCCACAATCTGTAAACCTCAAGAAGCATTTTCTAAAATGACCAATCTCAATCATTAAATACCTAATTGTTATACTTAGCAAAGCATCTTGTCTTCCATCCTTATCCCATTACTACTCATTTTTCCCAGTTTAAGATTAATATTGTGCATACATATGTTTCATGTTTTTTCTCAGTTGCTTCAATTGAATGCTCATCTTGGTTCTCATGCTGTCAGCCATGTGTGAGTAGATTATTATTTGGTATAGACTTATTTGATTGAATTCATTCATTTATTATTTTACATAGTAGAGATATTACATATGGTCACTTTAACAAACAATCAAATTTAGGGCAGAGTGAGTGACTACTTAAAATCTTTTTAAAGGGTGATTCTTAATATCATAAACATTATATAAAAGAAAACAAACTAATCAAAGATAAAAAAAACAAGACAAAATATTTTAAGGGTATCAAGACCCTACTACCTTAGAAGAAGTTGTCATCTTGTGGCAATTAGCATCATAGAAAGTCTCATTTAGTCTTCCTACAAAGAGTAAAATTGAGAACAGGGTTCTTCCTTTTAAAATAAAAGTGACCTTTGATATCCTCAATGTTCTAAGAAGATTAAGCAAAAGTTTGAGAGACCAGACAACCCGGAAGAGAGTTTTGACATCACATAATCTCTAAAGAATTCAAATAATGAATGATGCTGAAGCACAAATTCAAAAGGACATTATTTCAATTCTGTGTATTGTACATATTTTTGAGTTTTATCTTTAAAAGAAAGTTGGCATGTCAGATATTATGATCTTTGATTATAGAATTTGACAATGTAATCTGTTTTTTGTTCTTTAAAATATTGCTCCTAATTAATATGAAACTTATGAAAAAGTTACAAAATTGTACAAAGAATTCCTTTAAAACCTGTGGTTGGTTGGATGGTAGACCCTCAACATACATGTCCTTGTCTAAACCCTGGAACCTAGTAATGCTAGATTATTTGTAAATTGGGGTTTCACAGATGTAACTAAGTTAAGGCTCTTGAAATGAAGAGATAATCCTGGGTTTAGGATGCACCCTAAATCCAATCTTTCTTTAAAAGAGAAAGTCAGAGAGAGATTTGAGAGAGACAGACAGGTCCACAAGTAAAGGAGGAGGCAAAGAGAAGACAGAGAGGGAGATTAGAATGTTGTAGCCAGTCACAAAATCCTCACAGCCACCAGAGCTAGAAGAGAAAAAGAATGGATTCTCTTTGATAGACTCTTGGAGATAGCTTGTTCTTGCTGACACCTTGAGTTGACACTCCTGACCTCTAGAACTGTGAGAAAATAAATTTTTGTTGCTTTAAGCCACCAAGATTGTGGCTTTTTGTTATAAGAGCCCAAGGAAACTACTTCAACTCTTTACTCCAAGTCACCAATTTTTATATTTTCCCACATTTGCCTTTTATCTTTCTGTCTTTGTTCTCCCTTTCTTGTTCTGTGTGTACATATGTTTGAACCATCTTCCCCTTTTAATCCTTAAGACTCCACTACATATTTCACAAGTACAAGGGCATACTCTTCCATGTACAAAATGAGCAAGAAATACATGCTCAGACTACTATTATTTAACCAAGAGTCCACATTCTATTTTCATAATCTGTGAGATGTTTTAGTATAAAGAGTTAAATAATATGCCCGGCCAGGGGGGTCAGTGGTTGAGCATCGACCCATGAATCAAGAGGTCACTGGTTGGATTCCCAGTCAGGGCACATGCCCAGCTGTGGGCTCAGTCCCCTTAGGGGCATGCAGGAGTCATCCATGATTCTATCTCTATATCCCTGTCCCTTCCCCTCACTTTAAAACTAATACATATGCGAGTTAAAAAAGAGTTATTATTATATATTATAATATATAGAAGTTAATATATATTAAAAAAGAGTTAACTAACAAATAAATATTTTAATTTACCTGACAGACACTTGGGGACTATTTTTTCTGGGCATGTGGTAGCCCCTAAGATAGCATCTCATGATTATTCCCTACCACTATACTTATTCTCTCAGGAACTATCCCCTTAGTCTGAGTTAGACCTAACAAATAGGATAAAACAAATGTGATGGGATGCCATTTCCGAGGTTAGGTTAGAAAAATAGTCTGCAGTTCCCATATCTCTTTCCCTCTTTTTTCTCTTGCATTTCTTACCCAGGTGGAAGCCAGTTATCATGTTGTGAGACAGCCCTGTGGGAGTAACATGACAAGGGATGGAGGCCTGTCAAACGTCACGTGAGTCAGTTTCAAAGCAGATTCCCCCCTGCGCAGCCGAGACTTTGTTTTATTTTGATTTTATTAAATTTATTTGGGGATCACATTGGTTAGCAAAATATATATGTTTCAAGTATACAATTTTCAGAATGCATCATCTATATATTAAATTGTGTGTTTACCACCCAAAGCCAGGTATCCTTCTGCAACCATATAGTTGACTCCCTGTAGCCTTTGCTCACCCCACCCCACCCCTCTAGTAACCACCATACTGTTGTCCGTATCTATGAGGTTTTGTTTGTTTATTCATTTGTTACTTTAAAGTTTTTATTTTACATGAGTGGAATCATATGGTTCTTGACTTTTTCCTACTTATTTTGCTTAGCAGGATATTCTCAAGATCCATCCATGTTGTTGCGAATGGTAGTGTTTTATCTTTTCTTAGGTCTGAGTGCCATTCCATTGTATACAAGTACAATGTCCCCTTTATGTCCTAGTGGAGCCTTTAAGTGAGCTTCAACCCAGCTGACAGCATAACTGCAACCTCATCAGAGACCTTAAACCAGAGGCACCCAGCTAAGTGGCATCCAGATTCTTGATCCATCGAAACTATGAGATTTTTAAATGTTTACTGGTTTAAGCCACTAACTTTAGTTGTAATTTGTTACACAGCTGTAGATAAATAAAACAGTATGTAACAGGTTTGTTTGTTTTTTTAATACTTTGGAGTATAGGAAAAAATGACTTCATATCTAGTTACTTTCAGCGACTGTTGAAATGAAACAAAGTCAATCTTTCTTTTCTAATTTTTTTAAAATATATTTTATTGCTTTTTTTCAGAGAGGAAGGGAGAGGGATAGAGAGTCAGAAACATCAATGAGAGAGAAATATTGATCAGCTGCCTCCTGCACACTCCCCACTGGGGATGTGCCTGCAACCAAGTACATGCCCTTGACTGAAATCGAACCCAGGACCCTTGAGTCTACAGGCCGACACTCTATCCACTGAGCCAAACCAGTCATGGCGCCTTTTCTAATTTTTAAAAACCTAGCAGTTTTAATGAGAAAATTTTAGTATCACTCAAATCTATAATTCCTCATTCCTATTATTTCTTATAAAAATTTCTAAAATGTAGAGACTTCATCAATATTGACTAGAGAATGATAAAGTCTCTTTGGAATAAGTAATGTCAGTATCTTCTTAATTACTGGTTCTAAAAAGTTATGAATATCTATGATTATATTTGAAAAAGAATTAGCCTACAAAAATGACATAAAATACAAACATAAAATTTCAGAGCAAGTTATTGATTACTTAGATTTACCAACTTAATTCTATAAGAATCCTTAAATTCTCCTGCTTTCTTTTATTAAATTAGGAAATACTTCAACTATCTATAAGACAAGCACTCCCAACACCTGGAAAGGCAAATTAGGTGAGGCAGAGGGGGCACTGACCAAGAAATAAGCAAGCATTTGGAAAGCTGTATGAAGTAGGGGACTATTCTTTTTCTAAGTATTCCACCTCCACAGCGGACTAGTAGTTAAGCCAGTGCTCAAGAGTTCTCATTATTTTTAAATTCCAAAGTAAGAATGGTTATTAACTTTAAAATATTTTTGCATTTTAATTCAGTTAAGGAAACTACAGAATTTTTCTTAGGAAAAATAGAGCAGCATGTATTACGAGCTAACAAATAATTTCATCTTTTGACCAGAAAAATATCTACTGATTAACATGTTAATAATTGTGTAATAAATATAATGGCATTATAATAATATAAAATCAGTTAACATCAATTAGAATAATAGATACTATAAAGAAAAAAAACATATATGAAGAGAAGAAAATAGTCTTAAAATTCCAAAGTCAATGAAGTATGAAAGAATATTATTTCATTCTTCTCATCACTTCATCTCAGGATTTTGCTCATACTTTAAAGTTACTTCTCAATAACTATCAGTAAGATTGATGACTCTGTAAGACAAGCTTTTTTCTCTGCAATCTTATCACACATAACAATTTAGCAGGATATCCTAAGGAACAATGTTGTTTAAAAAAAAGGGGGGAGCCTCTGCTTTAAAATGTTTTCTTTCCTGTTAATATAGTCTAATTCAGTTGTTATTTTCATAACTAATCCTTTTGGGTTGGAATTATATATTTTCTCTCAAATATGTATGTGTGTATATTTTTGTCTCTGATGTTTTCTATTACATCATAAAACCAACTAAAAACAGACTCATTTTTAGAAAATCATATATTCCAAGTGAGTTCACATTTATTCTTCTTGATGTGGAACAGATAGCAACATTATTAAAAGGGAAAATCTCCATATTTAAAGTTTACAAGTATTCTGGGAGTTTGCATAAAAAAGCTATATTTCTATACTAGCAGAGTGAAAAAAATGTTGACAGAGTTTTGAGTATGTATTTTCTATACAAAGTAAATAATTATTTATAAAAATATATTTTTTTGTTTCGTTAAATATACATCATGATTGTATTGATGTTACATGTACATCGCAATTATATAGAAAGATAAATGTATTGGTATTTTTGTAAACTCAGAGAGATAAATAATCTAAAAACTTAAGGACTGATGCTTTAAAAAATATTTGAAACTTATATCCAGTTAAAACACAGCCATTTAAATTGAGCTCAATCATAACCTCAATTGTGATTCATTCCTGCTTTAGCAACTCTGGTTTTAATTTGGCAATAGAAAGTAATAACAAGGTTTAAAAATGTAATCCCACAATCCTATATAATAAACGGCTAATATGCAAATTGTCCCCTTGGGAGTTCCACCAACCAGGAGTTCAACCGCTCACTATGACGTGCAGTGACCACCAGGGGGCAGTGTGAAATGAAGGAAGGCCCCAGCCAGCAGCTGGCAGCTGGGGGAAGGAAGGACCCGATCAGCCCTGATCATCAACCAGGCCTAGAGATCCTACTCGTGCATGCACTTCAGGCACCAGGCCTCTAGTGTAATCATAAATCAGATAATGGCCATATAATTTTCTTCCTTTCTAATTTCATCTTCTCACAAAATGAAGAATTCTAAAATGCACATTACATTTATTTGCATGGGCCCTGACCGGTTTGGCTCGGTGGATAGAGCATCGGACTGTGGACTGAAGAGTCCCAGGTTCGATTCCGGTCAGGGGCACGTACCTTGTTTTTTGGGCACATCTCAAATGTGGGGTGTGCAGGAAGCAGCTGATCAATGTTTCCTTCTCATCAATGTTTCTAACTCTCTATCCCTCTCTCTTCCTCTCTACAAAAAATTAATAAAATATATTTTTTAATAAAATATTTGCCTGGATTTCATGTATCTATTTCAATTTTAAAAAATATCCAGGGGTCTCATGGAATAAAGCTTGTTTTCTATATTTAATTTTAAGCCCATTTTTCAAATTCTGCACTCAAAATTACTCTAGAAATTTTTATAAATTTATCACCACAATGTGTTACAGCTATCACATTGAATGTGATGACTGGCAAAATTAAAAGCAAAGCAGGATAGGTTCAGAAATGTGTGAATTCAAGCTCTGCCTTACCAAGTTTTACCAAATAATAGAGTACAGAATCCTTCTCTGATGTTCTGTAAAATGCATTCGGTTTATTTATTAAAGGGATGATTATAAACTCAAAGAATTATAGCTTACATCCATTTAGATTATTTATGTAAAACTGCTTTGTGAAATCTAAAATACTAATAAATGTAAAGTATTAATGATTTACAAATCAACTAAATCAGTTACAAATTTTCTTTTGTAAACATGGCTTAAATGTGCCATGGAGCAATCCTGGTCTTGTACCAGAAGCTCCTGGTTTCTATGTTTCTATATTATTTATCCCTGAAGCTTGTGATAATAAAGTATCATGCTAATAATAAAATAATTGTTATGTATTATTACAGTTGCCTTATGCAAACTAACCTGGAGTTAGTTCTGTGAACAGTTAAAATTGTGATATAAATAACTTGAGAAAGAGCAAAACTTTATCAATTTCTCTTCAGATAGTAGGACCTAAAGGAAAAGAATAAGTTGATTTACACAAAAACCAAAGGGTACAGATTTTGGAAAGAAAAGACTGTGAGGAACATGAAAACAAACTTAGGAGGTTTCATGGGTCTACTTGAATGAAGTAATATTAGAACACGGAATTTTGAGTTTGGGTGAATAAAGGAAAATACTATGGGAAGGAAATCATCGGTAAGTGCAAGATGCTGGAAGTGTGCTAAAAAAATATACCAGACTTCACAGTTCTGCCTAATTTAATGTATAAAGTATTTATTGAACACATGTGCAACTTTCACCATTATTTGTGTTTCTTAACTTTGATATAGTTCATCTCTGAGATGATGATGAAAGTTAGGGACCAGGCCTCATAAGAATAAGTAGTCTCAGCCCCTGAACATAGAATAGCACATATTAATTTCTGTTGGAAAAATATGTGAACGAGATGAAAGGAAGCAAAACCTGGAAGAGTGCAACATGCAGAAATGAGAATAGAGTAATCTCTGCTTACCTTGAGGTTACACCACATTCATGATAGCAAAACTAAAAATGCTTTCTATTAGAAAACTACACTATTGACTACAAGGCAATTTCACAGACATTATCTTGGGTTAGGAGGAAGCTCTAAAAAGAAGATTTTTAAAATTTATGTAATTATAATTGCAATAATGTTATGTGCCAAAATATTGATTCAAATGACACCAAGTGGTTATTTAGAAAAAGAAGAGATTATATATAGATCATGCAAGTGGTTAGGAGAGTAAACAAGAAGGTAAAATCCTCACAGCAATGTACACTTGGAATGGACATTGGATATTGGAAAATTTAAACAGGGGGAAGCCAAGGGGTTCTATGAGGACAGTACCCAGGTATAATAGCTCAAGAAAAACATGTATCCAAAGTGCCCTAAAAAAACTTCATATTTTTAAAGAGAAAGCCTATTTTCTACCATTAGTCTCAAACTACAGTCTTTAAATTCTGGCCATTCTATATTTATATTTCAAACATCTATGTATGAGGAAAACTCTAAATCAAGATATATATTTAACTAGTGGCTCAGTGCACAAATACATGCACATTGAAAGGAAATTAATTAGAAGAAATATGTTAGTATCGCTATTCACCCTTTCTCTATAATAGAAGTGTGAACCAAATTCACAATCGACAAAGACAGATAGAAACACACATGTGCAATTGGCACCAGGAAGAGTTTTATATGTATTGTGCATGTTGTGAGTCAACTTAGCCTTTTATATATATTAAACTTGCTTAATTAGACCTGCTTTCTGATTTAGCTAAACTTTTACCAGCCCAGTGAAGCACCCCAACTTCTCTTCCAGGTAATTGTCAGCAACACAGCAGTAAATATCAACATGAAGCAGATTATTATTGTATCAGTATATCACACAGGGAGAACAAAGGGTAAAATATTTAGTTGCAGCAGTGTGTGACTATATTCTATGCAGTAAGAAAACTTGAAGTCATTTTCACGGTTCACCATTTCTTACTTCTTTTCAGTCAGGTCAAGTTTCCTAAGTCTCTGTTTTCCACCTAATGAAAAGAAAATAGGATTCCACCTAGTTTTCTATGTACCTACTCTAGGACTTCTGTGAGGATCAAATGAGATGAGGCATGGGAAAACGCTTCACAGACACTTGGTTAAACTGTAAAATATTTCCACCAGGGTGTAAAGCAAGTCATGTTCTTGGGCTGAAGAAACTGCAAGGAGGCTAGTTACTACCAAGAGGAAGTCGGGCATTGCTCCGTGACATCATTACCAGGACGAACACTTAGCATATTAGCCATATATATATTCAAGCTTGGCCTTGACAGCAAAGTCATCACTGCCCTTGGCAATTAAGATGAAAGTAAAGGTACACAGACATCTGAATATTTTCTCCCTTCCCACTACTTGGAGTTGGTTGGCAAAAATGGAATGGCACTATTCATTAAACACCCATAGTCTCTCTCTCTCTCTCTCTCTCTCTCTCTCTCTCTCTCTCTCTCACACACACACACACACACACACACACACACACACACTGATTTATCTTTAAAACATTTTGGGTGGCTTGTTTCTGAAGTCATAACTGTAAGTGTTCATGAAAGAGCTGGGTGGCTCAGGCTGAAAAGATCCACTCAACTGATCTTTGTCTTTCCATGGCCCTGTAGGCGTAGCCTCACTGCTGATATTGCAAATGAATGTGGGAAAGCATTTGCTGAAAGCTGCATAACAGGCAAGGTTATATTTACTAGGCTGACGTTTTGCATATCTGCACAGTAGGGCCATTAAGGGTTCTAAGAGCACAACGGAAACAATCATAACATTTGTTTTTAGATGACTGACTCAGGACATGTACACAAGGCTTTATATAGAAACTGTTTTTGTTTTATTAAGGGACTGTTTGCCTGTTAGTGATAACATCATTAAAAATAAATGAAAGGGGGCTGGTAAAATGCTTCCCAAAAGCAGAAACCTAATTAAAGGTGATTTGCCTGCTATGAGGGGTTTTTTCAGGACTCAAAAATAGAACAAGGTTAGTTCTTTCCTATTTTGTAAAGCCCAAAGAAGACCTCACGGTAACATATCACTTCTGATCTAATTTTCTATTTCTGTGTACTCTAATAATCCACTTTACAGTCTGTGCTTGCCCATGGAAAGTGAACTAGTTTTGTCCTTACAGATAGCTTCATCGTGTCATAGTGCACGAAAAGAAAATCTGATGGTTCAGCGCAAACAAAAAATGCACTCCCCTTTGAAAGCAAATTGTACAGGTTGTAATATATGCAGTAATAGTCACTGGAATAATGCACACACAAACACCGCATGGCCCTAAAAGGCCACTTTTGAGAATCTTAGTGAATGCTTTGAAAAAATTTTCAAATCATAGTTTATAAATTTGAGAGAGAGAGAGAGAGAGAGAGAGAGAGAGAGAGAGAGAGAGAGAGAGAGAGAAAGTAGACTCACTGTAAGGGGTGGAGTTACTTTAATTTCATGGATGGTGAAAAAGCAGGAAACTGCATTCCCTTGATAACTCTGCCCTTATTGTACTGTGACCTTGGCCAATTTACTTAAATTTACATCTGCCAAAAAGGAGTTTCTAAAATGTGTTTTGAGAATTTTCTGGGGGCAGGGGAAAGGAGTTGTCACATAAATCCAAGGCCTCTTCGAAATTCATATTACTATAGAAGCAAAGAGAAAATGAGGAGAAACACTGGGCACTGACAGGGTGCCATCTGGGTTATCTGCTACCTCTGCACAGTTCTTTCTCATTTATGGCTCTCCAAACTGAAAATGAATCTTATTGCTAAGTGAATAAAAGAACACAATTCCCAAGTTATCCTCCAGAAATATAAAATAGCTTTGGCATTGTGGAATATTTAAACTCTGATTCTCATACGGGTTTTAAACTAAAATTATCAGGGAATTATTAAAAAGTGTATGTTATCTTTGGAAATCATTTGGTATACATTGATTTTTCAGATGAAACACCCCAAAAGTGATTGACCCAATGTTTTTCAAATGTCTGTAAATTCTCATTTCTTTTATTAGATATTAACAGCGATAGTATCAATTTAGAGAAAATATGAAGGAAGAATAACATTTTGAATCATTCCAAGGATATGTGGACCCACAAACACAGATGCATGTGTGACAATTGGAGAAATGTCAAGCCTACTGGGATGTTAATAACTACTAGGGAATTGTAGGAGCGGTAATGGTAAGGGGATTGTGAGTTAAGGAAAAAGAGTCCTTATCTTTAAGTGATACTCACTGAAAAAATAATGTAAGATTAAATAAAATATGTTTGGAATTGGCTTCAAAATATTCTGGGGTAGAGTAGGAATAGGTGGAGAGACTGAGGAAGCAAGTCTGGACTTGATATGATCTTTGTTAAAGATGAATCATGGATAGGTCTATGGGGGTCGCATTATCCCATTCTAACTTTCTATGTGTTTGAAACTTTATGTAGTAAAATGTTTTAACAAAAATAATTTTACTCTGTAAAATTCTATTGATTCCTTTAAAAAAAATCAGGGGCATTGGTATGAAAATGATCATCATCATTATCATCAAAATATCCAGCACATACTGAGCCTTTTCATTGTATGCAAAGCCATGTTCTAAGCAGTTTGCATGCATTAACTCATTTAGTCTTTATAATAATCCCCTTAGATTGTCACCAGGGGTCTACTAGTATTCATTTTACACATGAGTAGATAGAGGTAAAATAACTTAACTTGCCAAGGTGACTTGGCTAGTGAGGAAAGGAGCCAAATTCAAACCCAGCAGCCTTGTTCTAGAGCCTATGATTCTTTAACACTCGAGGAGTAAAATATAAATTTCTACAAGCATTTGAAAAAATGTATTGAATTTGTGTTTTCAGATGTATGTAGCCAACATACACTCCAAAAAATAATTTTGTAATTATCTTAGAGTAAGAAAAAACAGGCTTTTCTATTTCACTCCTCTTTCTTTTTAACTTTAATTTTGTAATTATAGTTTTTATTCAATATTATTTTATATTAGTTTCAGATGAACAGCATAGGGGCTAGACAATCATATCCTTTATAAGGCATTCTCCCTAATATTCCCAGTACCCACCTGACACCATATATATAGTTATTATGTTATTATTGACTAAATTCTTTATGTTGTACTTTACATCCCTGTGACCATTTTCTAACTACCTCGATCCTGTTACCTTTCACCTTTTTACCCAGTGCTCTAACCCCCTTTTTCTCTGGAAACCATCCATCTGCCCTCTATATCTTTGACTCTATGTTTCTGTCACTCTTTATTCTTAAACAAAGCTTAATTTATTCCTTAAAACCTAGCTAATCATCGTGCTAAGAAGTCAAGATTTCCCCAGATTATCTATTTCCACTATTATGGTTATTCATTTTTGAAGCAAAGCTATCTACCTTAGAAATGGAATCCAGATTATCTCCACATGGGACTAGAGAAATCCAGCCAAGCATTCCATAGACATTGAGTATCAACCCTAACTTTAAGTAGCCCACACTTAAGTATCTCCCTGCAAATTTCCTCACTACACCTTTACCTGATACCATACTACCATACATACTAATATGGTCTATACTCTCCTGGTGAAAAGTATTTAATCTTGAAAGTATCACTTTTTAATTGGCATTTGCATTGCATGAGGTAAAAGAGAAAGGCTCATTTAAAGATTCTTAAAGTAAAATATATATATATATATATATATATATATATATATATATATATATATATACACACACACACATATAATTGTCCAAGTGAATCATTTCAGAAGCAGCAGTTGTCATGCCTCACCCTTTAGCAGCTACAATTAAATCCTGGCTATTGCCACAAACTGTCGTCTGCACTTAACCCTAATTGAATCTCTCCTGAATTTCCTCATTGTGTAACCCTAGCCATGAACTCACTTTCAAAAGGAAGAATTTTATTTAGTTTCTAAATCACCCTTTCTCAGTTTTAGACCTTGCTCCTCCAGTTTCCATTAGTTATTCCCTCCTCGCACCAGGAGCTTCCATAGTTCTTGGTAACTGCTCTACTGATAAGATACCATACATCAGGCTGCTGGGACAACTGCCCTGACTAGACATCAGTTTATAGGTCTAGAAAAATCATTGCATGTAAAGCCTTATAACTTAGTAAGCATAATGACTCCTTCTAAGCTGCTGATGCACTTTAACAGGTCCCTACACTCCACCTCAATTTACCACAATCTCTTGAGACCAAGAATGTGGCACATGGAAGTGAAAAGTCTCCTAAGGTGATATATAAGGTGATATACTGGATAAGCTCCTACCTATTCAACTTCACTGGCTTTAAACAATTTATTTTCCCCTCCTGTCCATAACAGCCAAGTACTAACACATTATACCAAGATTACTATTTCAAATGATCAAATTCATTGAAAATTATCAACAAATAAATTTCTTTACAGGTTTGTTGCTTAAGTATGTTTAACATTAAAAAAAAAAAGCTGTGAGGGAAGGAACTCTGTGTATCTTATTCACCTGTGTAACCTCAATGCCTACCACATAATACATAGTTATTACTGATTGGGCAAATAACTGAAATAACGTATTTCCTAAACTAGTTAATTTGTTCTCAGTTCTTATTAATAAAGATAAATTTTTAACTGAGGTTAGTTTACATTTTAATTAGTTGAGTCTGAATGAGACAGTATCCTCCTATATAATAAAAGCCTAATATGCAAATTGTCCCCTTGGGCAGCAGTTCGACAGCTCGCTATGATGTGTGCTGACCACTAGATGGCGGCGTGGAACATGGCAGGTGTTGGCGATGTGTTGCGACCTCTTGCCAGCTACCTGGGGGCATAGGTGATGGGGACGGAGGTGTGGTGAGAATGTGGGGTGTCTGCCGAACTTGCTCTCACTCTCTCTGCTACCCGCCCCCAAGATACCAGGCTGATGCCCCCGCACTCAGGTGTTGGGCACCCACAAGGAGCCCAGCCCACATCCATGTGGCCTCTTCCGGATGAGCCAGGCTACAGCCACCAGGACCGCAGGGGTTGGTCTGGCTCCCCCTGAGCCCCTGTAGGAGCTGGTCTTCCAGACCAGCCAGAAGAGAAAGTGCTGTTTGCTTGGCTTCCATGTGGCATCACTGGGCAGCCCAGAGGCCCATGCTGTGCGCTGGCCTGTGGTGTCTGGCCATGCTCTCCACATCTCCACATGGGCACTCAGACACCATGACTCAGGTGAAGAGGAACACACAGGGTCCAGGGGCCCAGGTACTGCCCAGGACCCAGAGGTCAGCTGGGACCTGCCTTTCCTGCCTTTCCACTTGTGCTTCAATCATCGGCCAGATCTAGGGTCAGCATCCGTGCACGAATTTTGTACACCAGACCTCTAGTATATAATAAATGCTTTCAGTATGGGTTGCCTTTTCAAAAATGTTTATCCAGCATACAAAATTATTTATGATGTTCAAAATTATACTTTTTAAATTCCAAATTTTAAAAATAAATTAAATACACATGGGGCTACCCAGTGCAGAAAAGGGACTAGTGAGCATCTATAGAAAACAGTAATATTTGATTCTTCTCTTCAAAAACAATTTAGGCTGCTTTGGGCTGCCAGAGATTTGACACCACAGCTTTTGACCATACAACTTTTGATGAGCATTCTGTCATAAATATTATAAAAACTAGAAATTGATAGGAGGTTAAAATAAGTGACCTTTATATACCTTTTACCTATTGAGATTTTATGACTTCTTCCTTAAAAACTAACTGCTTTCTTACAGTGTCATATAAAAATGCAAAGGAGAGCACTAATATTTAGAATTTAGGGAAATATAAAAGTTAAGAGTGTAAGTTTATGTCATTGTCAGCATTCTTCTCTTGGCGAGAAGGGGATTCTTGATCAGCACAGCTGTTATTTTGCAACCCTCTGAGCATAAAAATACAATGCAAAGTTTCTGGCCCTTTTCTGTAGTAAAGTTAAAAGAAATAATTTCAAATCTATAAGGACTTGTTCTTTGTTGCAAAGAAAAAAATGATATTGGAAGATTTATAAAATTGTTGTTACTAACTTTGTAATATGTATGTTTCCAAAACAATGTTAAAAATTGAATAAAAATGAGAAATCTTGCTTGTCTTTATTACCTATTTTAATATGAATTTTAAAAACGATTTGCTTTACATTTTAAATTACTTTAAAAATTCAAATAAAAACACACACCATTAAGCAATGTTTTCATTAAAGTATTTCCAGTTATCTTCTACTTTATATTCTATATGACTAATAGCATGGGTACCTCAGATAAATTTGGGGGATATTTTTTTAATCATGATGAATTTTTGCATTCAAGGTAGAAGATAAAACATATGTCAAGAACTTTAGCTGAACCCAGCTGGGTTGGCTCAGTAGATAGAGCACTGGCCTGTGGACTGAAGGGTCCCAGGCTTAAGTCCAGTCAAGGGCACATCCCTGGGTTACAGGCTCAATACCCAGTAGAGGGTATGCAGGAGGCAGCCAATCATTGGTTCTCTCTCATCATTGATGTTTCTCTCTTTCTCCTCTCCCTTCTTCTCTGAAATCAATAAAAATATTTTTTTTTCTTAAAAAAGAACCGTAGTTGAAAAGAGAATGTGTATTAGGGGAACTGAGGAAAGGCAGCATGGATAGACCCAGTGACTAAAAGGTGAGTGTAGACGTTAAAGAAATAAGGGGCCAGATTCGCGTGGACTCTGTAGGCCTGGACATGAAGCTGTGGCACACGATGTTTAGCTCCAGTTGGGCTTGTCTGATCATCTTGCAGAAACGGTACTTCTTCCTAACCTTGTACATGTTATGAAAATGTAGAACTACTTTACCCTGGTATGACCCCTGTGCCTATTCATTTCCCTGGAATAGTCCATTTAAATCAAACAAGCAATATTGCTACTTGATTTTTCTTGCATACTGCTTCATTGTTTTTCTCTTCTGATTACATTGCAAGCTCTTTAAGAATAAAATTCCTCTCTATACTTATGGCTAATGTGTCTCCTATATTTTGAATGGTAAGTTGCACTTACTAGGCTCTCAAGAAATATGTGAACAGGGAAAACTAAATATTTAAAAAGTATTTCAAAATAAAACAAATTATTTTTTTCAGGCTATCTCTGTGCATTTTTTTTTCCAGAAATCTCAAATTTACAAACATATGTATTAGTTCTAGAATCTTCTTAAAAGCATATTAAGGAGTTAAATAAATTATATTACTACAGATAAAATCACCTTATAAGAAAAGTATACCATATGTATGTATGTGTATATACAAAATACTGTTTACTAGTATATAAACACACAGTTATACAAGTACATAGATACATATGAATCTATATAGTAATATAGGCATGTAGAATTCTTCTATCTTTAGTCAACCAATAACTATCCTCTGTTTAAATAACTAATTTGCTTTCCAAAGTATCACCAAAAACTTTAGGCAAATAAATAATGTTTGTTATTTGACATAATACATTATCTTTCAATATTTATTTCTTCTCCTCATATAATAAGATTTCACAAGAATGCAAGAACCAGGTAGAACCTGGAAATCTTCAGTTGCTTTCCATGTTAGTTTATGGACTTTAAGATAAAAAAAAATTAGTCCACCAGCATAGCTCAGTGGCTGAGCATCAACCTATGAATCAGGAGGTCACAGTTCAATTCCCAGACAGGGAACATGCCTTGGTTACAGCTTCACCCCCAGTATGGGGTGTGCAGGAGGCAGTCGATCAATTATTCTTTCTCATTGATATTTCTAACTCTTGCTCCCTCTCCCTTCCTCTCTGAAATCAATAAAAACATAGTTTAAAAAATGAGCAAATTATAAGTATCATGTGTATTGAGAAGTGAGCTCATCAATGACTTAATACTAAGTGAAAAAATATTTTTATTGGAAATTACATATTTGAACAAGTAAATCAAATATTAGGTTTTACTCCTGCACTCTCTTGACAAACATAAAAAAACTCACATTGCCCTTTAATGTTATTTTACATTAGGTAATTTAAAGAAATAGCATAACAAAAATAAACAAGCAAAAATAGTATACATTTTCAAACTCACACACAGCTGTGAAGATTCTGATATGTCTTCCACCTACCTTGGCCCAGGACAGTTGTTACAAGGAAGAATTTATCTTGGGAGTCTCTTCCTTTTATTTAGGAATTATTATAAATATGTTTCCTTATTGTTTCTCTTATAATATATTCTAAAATATATCTTATAACTATTACATCATAGAATTTCTCCACACAGATTTCAATATAGTGCTTACTATAACAATAGCTTCAAAATGCTATGATATTCTTAAGGAAGTTATTTCTTTCACAAAATCATTTTCACAACTGTTAAATTAAATCATAACTTTAATCAGAGAGCTTTCAAGAAACTAAATCAACTTGAAATATGAATACATTTTATTTTGCTAATTAATTCAGTTGGCAAACCCATCAAATTTTTGGAAATTAGGCTTTCTAAAAATATTTGTGGATGGATAGAAAATGTAATAAATACAGTATGATATGTATTGTAACAAAGACAAGAACAAGAATATCAGAGCAAGTAAGTACATTTAGTTCATTCTTTGTTTCCTGGAGGAGGAAAGTTCAGGATGAAGGACAATCAGGATAGAAACCTTATGGCAAGGCGAAAACCGACTCAGATTATATGGGGAGAAGAAATAACTCTTGAAAAAAAATAATTTATTGTCACAAACCTTATGTAAAGGTTCTAAACTCTCCATCTACTTTAGATGTGGCCCTCTATCATGAATTTTCGTTGACAATTAAACATAAACATCCCTTATATATAAATGTTCACTGTAATCTGTTCATTCTGTTACACCTACAGTTCTCTGATAGAAAAAGAACTGAGGCTAGATTGAAAGAGTCCATATCAGTCCTAGTGATTACTGTCTTGTTTTCTAAGAAATTCTTTTAAGGAATGATTTTAGAATCTTCCTCGGGTCATTATAAAGATGCTTTCTATACAGTCTGTGAAATGTGCCTCTATTAAAAAAAAATCAAACCTCATAAGCTTCTTTTACTCATCGATCACTTATCTGTGGGCCAGCAAATTCAGCTATAAATTTAGTCCAGATATCTCAGGACATAATTCACAGAGCCTGAATTCATTTAGAACAGCCAAGACTTTTCTTCCCATCTATTCATCTATATTGGGCTCTCATGATCGTTATTCTCACTATTAATACTTTCTCAAGAAAAGAAAGAGGAAAGAAAAGATTATTGTACTTCTTTATATCATTTTGAATGAGTGCCATGTTATTGAAGAGAGAACATGCTAAAAAATTATATATTGTAACTTGGTTACTTGACTGCAATTTGAGTTTATCTCCATCCTAAATATGGAGTTTCAAAATCTGGGGGGGAAGAATTGGTTTATATTTTCTCTAAGCTTTTCAAGCTGGATTCTAGATCCAGCTTTTCCAAAAATTAATCATGATATTAAGTCATTCTCTTCCCTGTCTGAAGTTTACTAAGGAATTAGGATATAAATACTATAAATGTGTCCTCGCTTTATAGACTTCCCCCCTTCTGCTGAATAGTTCTAGAATTATGTAATATATACCCCCCCTTTTAACGTTAATTTTTATTAATTTTTCAATGTTGACATTATTACAGGACATTATTGACATTATTCTCCCCCCTTTGCCCATCTTCACCCCACCCGGTGCACATGGACAATAATTTAGTATACCCTTTTCAATCTAAAAAAAAAAAAATTCTCCCTTTATAACAATCTCCAATTACTGGTCCAATTTCCACATTCCTTGATGCTCTCTATAATGTCATCTTCTCCCCTGTCTAATCAATTTTTATTCCTACTTCTCTAATAAAACTACTTTTATCAAAATTAATTGCCATCCATATTGCCAAATCTGAGTGTTAATTCTTAGATTTCCCCATTCTTGACTTATTAGCAGCCCTTGACATGTTGCCCATTCATTTCTCCAGTTTTTAAAACTCCTTTTCACTTGTCTACCAGCATACTCTCCCTTTCATCCCAAATCTCAATGGCAGCCGCTTCTTGGTCTCTCTATTGATTTTCTTTTTTATCTAATTTTTCAAAACATTATAGGGTACCTTCTGACCTTTTTTTCTTTGCTGTACCCATTCCTAGTGAGCTCATTCAGAGCCATGCCTTGCAATATCATCTATATGCTGATGGCTCCAGAGTTATACCTTTAGCTCAGACCTTCTGACTAAATTGCCAGCATCTCTGGCCCCATATCTCCACTGGGATATCGAATAGGCATCTTGAAATGCACATGTCCAAAAAAAAACAATTACCCGATTTCATAACCCCTCCCTCTATCATCTTAATCACCTCAGTCCCATTCCATTTCCTTTCTTCTAAGAGTCAACTAAAATGATGAATTTGTAGTGTTTCATTCTAGTCCATATACCTATAGATAATATATACATATATTGATCTAGATAGATATATCCATATTTGTGTAACTATGAGTAACCCTAACATATTTGGAAGTTAAATTTACATAAAAACCATGACATTAATAATATATTTTTCTAATATTATGTTTTTGAGACTTATCTAAATTGGTTCATATAGATCTATTTATTTATTTGAAATGCTACATGAAATTCCATTATATAACTATGCTGTATTTTATTTATTTATTCCCCCATTACAGCATTCAGTTGGTTTCAAAATATTTATTATTATAAAGAATATTGCAATAAAATGCTTTAATTATATCAATGTACTAGACCTTCAAATACATTATTTTATGTGTCTTACAAAATATATTTAGTATTTTCCTTCATCACCATGAAAGATAGTATTAAAAAGATTAAATAATTCTCGTAATGTTCCACAATTAATCAAGAACAGAACCAGAATTTGAAATCAAATTTATGTCATACATTACTCAGAATTTTTTCTTACCACACTGCCTTGTGTGGTTCTAAATCCCATAATGTTCTTACAGGAATGATGCTGACAGTAACATGAACAATGAGAAAGGTTCATTACCAGCCCTAATCCTTGCTTCAAAGAGAATTCTAGAAAATCACAAGTGAGCAATGAGGTCATGTAGGTACAGAAGAAATATGGGAATATTGCTGGCAGACCTTTTAGAAAACTACCTTTCAAGCCTTGTTATCAACTAACTAGTTGGGCACTCCAGTTCCAGAGCTACTGGCAAGAAATTCACGGGAAGTGGTGACTAAACTGTGAAACAGGAAGAAAAGCAAATAAAATAAAAAGTCTTAGTTTGTATACTTGGGAGCAGGAAAAAACTAAGAAAATATGAACAAAAAGCAAAGAAAAAAGACCCCCAGGGAGGTTGCAAGGAATAGGTTGAAGTAAATGTAAGTATTTAATGGTATCCCCTTTGAAATATTTATATTACTTACCAAAGACTTGAGCCAAGAATTCTTACTTGCTCTCTAAACAAGAAAATAATTGAGAAACTACAAATAAATGGAAAAAAAAAGAAAAGAAATAAATCTTGCAGGCTTCTTGAGGACACAAATCTAGAATTGTAACAATCATCTTCTCTTCTCCTTACCTCCATGCACAAGCCACTTAGCCCCCAACTAAAGATTCAACAGTAAGCAGTGACTGAAACCAACCTTCAGTATTAGCAGGAGGAGTATCATAAGGCATATCAAGCTAGGAGATTAAACAAACAGAAACTCAGTGTCAATTTGTGTTTATGGATTTGCTCTGGCATTGGCCCTGCTGCTATTAGTTGCATTCCTGCCTTGTTTCCCCCAGAGGATTTACTCCAAATATAAGCGGGGCCCATCCTGAGCCAGAACTGTGCTCAATATCTTGGCTTCCCTTGGCTTATAGTTCTTAGCATTTTTGTTCTTGGAAATCCAACCCAGAAGTCAAATTCTACATGACCAGGTTTTCCTCAGTGCATTCAAATATATTTTCTCTCTCCCAGAAGTTCACTTTTGCCCACTGCTTACAGGCCTTCCTTTGCCACCTGTCATCTGCCAGAACTCTCTTTGCCACCCATCAGTTTAGGCATCCCAACTACTGCCTAACCTCTCTGCATCATGTTCCTCAAACCAACAGATTCTGTGAATTTGGAATATCATGAGTTTCTGTTTGATTTACCCCATAAGTTAAAAGCATCCATTATATAGAAGGAGAAAAGTTAAAGGGATAGAGGGAGATACTCTGGTATCTTTTAAGAATAAGAATTTTTGCCCAGCCGGTGTGGCTCAGTGGTTGAGGGTCAACTTCTGAACCAGGAGGTCATGGTTTAGCTCCTGGCGGGGCACATGGCTGGGTTGCAGGTTCAGTCCCTGGTAGGGAGTGTGTAAGAGGCAGCTGATCAATGATTCTCTTTTGTTGTTGATATTTCTACCTCTATCTCTCCCTCCCTTTCTGAAAGCAATAAAAATATTATTTTTAAAAAATACAGTAGATATTGTCCACCTTTTTTATCTCATGGCACACATAAACTGGTTACTAAAATTCTGCACCACTCCAAACATATATATTTGCCAGTCTGACAAGAAAAATAGATATATTTTTTATGTATTCATACCGGATGGCTATTGTTGGGTTGGCTGTATTTATTTATTTATTTATTTAGACACGCTAAGGGAAAAGATATCAGTGCCTCTGATGAAATATTCAGGTATTACATGTTTTAAAAATTCTTGTGGCACAAGAAAATCGCTGTTCTAGAGATACAGAGGAAAACTAACACACAAGAAAAAAAGTGCTAAACAGAGGAAAAAGCCAATGCTAACTATGAGGACTGAATAAAGAACATTGATATTGTCAGAAAACACAAATATTTGGTCTTGTAGACCAATAACATCTAAAGATTTGGATAATTTTATTCTGACAGACTTTCCTTGGATCAGAAAATGTAAATAAAATCTAACATTATCTGATCCTTAGCATAACAAAAACTTATATGAAGAAATGTTTGTTTTCATGTATAAATTGGCCATAAAAAGTTGCACAGAACAACTTGAAAAATAATTTCAAATGTATCCACATTTGTTAACATGTGATGTTTCTGCATTGATTCATAGGTCTTTTATTGTTTCAATTATAAAAATCCAATTTAAGAAACTACAATAGAATCATTATGCCTATAAAGAAAAGTTAGAAAGGTAATCTTTTTTAAGGATTATATATCTTAGAGAAAAAAAAAACAAAAAAGTGAAACATAGATGCTTTGGAAAATAAAACCAGAGAACAATTAGTGGAAATGGCTACACTTAAATTCAGCAAAAGTATAAGAAATAGAACACTGCAAAGAAATATGCACAGACTTAGAAGTATACACAATAATTGGAAACATCTGCTAACAAATACAGGTACTACAAGGCCTGTTTCAAAGACTAAATTAGACTCATTTGTTATTAGTAGTATATATTTGCATTCAATTAATGTGCTGTAATCCTTTAAAAGTATGCTCACTTAAGTGGGTTAAACATGTTCATTGTAATCTTGTTTATATTAATACTTGGCTTAGCAAATCTTTTCTTTATATCTAGTACAAAGGTAAACTTTATCAAACCCAAGCTGAATTATCATAAATCCCATATTAGCAGAAACCAAATTAACGAGGTTTGATTGTACCATGAAAATTGCTTTTGCCATTTGCTTAATATCATGTGCTCCATATAATTACCAAAAATTCAAGTGATGAAAAAGGTAGATAATTCAGTATTTGCAAAAATATTAGGGGAAGCAAGCAAAATTTCAGAAACTCTGATTTAGTGTTGTTTTTATTTGTTTAGGTTCAATGTGCAGTATGATGTTAAGTATATTACTGTACCCTGCTATTATGGAACAGATGTTAAATGCAATGTAAAAATGTCAGGGGTAAATGATTGATGATCCTCTTTGCCATTTCAAAGTAAACCATGATTATTTATATGCTCTGGACATTGCTTGAAAGCATCATATTAAATCTAAACAATTGATCCATTTTCAAGGGTTTTTGTATAATGTATTATTTATGTGTGTGTGTTTTTATTCTTTTGTGAAAATGTCCCCGTATAAGGAAGTATCTAGAGCCCCAAGTGCTCCACCCACTCCATATGGTAGATTTGTTCTCTGTGTAATACTTACTTTTCCCCTCTAGGCCCATATGGCAGGTCCATAGGCTGCCCAGGCCCCTCTGTCCTCCACAGGGGCCATATGGCAAGTTCACTGAGCACTCATTTACCTTGTATTAATATTTTATCTACCTCAGACAGAAGAAGAGATCAGATTAAGTAAAGTCAGCCCTTGAAAATGGTTTAGCCATATAATCAATACTGAGTGTCAATGTAGTATGAAATATGGTTTCTGTTATTTCATTTATATTAAAAATAGCAAATTCATTTGAATAATTTATCAAATAATTTCATAAGCTTTTTTGATTACCTGATATACATTGACAGAATACTATTTAATTATGCTAATCACATAGGCAATATTAACACATGATAGTATAAGCTTATAGTTTAGAACTGGTTTAAACATATAGGCTTTGATATGTCCAAAGAGATAAGACTGAATCTAAATTATAATCTCTATTACCATAGTAATTGCTCTAAAATTAATTCATCATTATAACATTTGCAACTATAGGCTAAACTTTTGCTGTCAACTTGAAGTAATTAAATAACTCTCAGTACTTTATTTACAGTTAGAATTTGTATAAAAATATGGAGTAAATTAAAATACATTTCTGCATCTTCTACTGCCACTACAAATTCATATGAAGTTACCAAATGAATAAACATCATGGGATAACATATCCAACTGTAAATTCATTCAGTTGATAAAGTTACCATTCTAAAATCTTCATTAACTTTTGAGCTCTATATATGACCTCTCTGCTTCCCTTAGACACCTTATGGTACTGACATATATGGATATAGCATATTTTATAATCAAATTGCTATTCCAAGCACTTAAGACCCTTCCAGAATATGCCACAAAAACATATATCCCTTTATGTTAGACACAGTTATATGTCTATATTTCTCTCATCTCCTCAAAAAAGATACTTATCTCATTTTTATAAAAAAATCTTGATTATTGTGAATAAGCTGAAATCAGTTACTTAAAATGAACAAAAAGACAATGCTGCCCACCACATTTATACGGCCATTTATTTTTGTTAGACCTTACAATTATTGTCCGCTTATGTATAAAATTTGATGTGAGGATATTCAGAAGAAGGAGTTTATGCTTTGATGTTTTGTACTTTCCTAATACACCTTTAATATTTTTGTCTAAGACATGTCTTTTAACCAGTCATCCTTTTCTCCACAAAACAGTTATAAATAGTTGTTTGTTTTTTCATTCGATTTCACACAATGCCCATATCTTATTATCATACCCTTTCCCCACATTTCTCTGAGTCCCCACAAATGTAATAGTACTTCTTATGATCTCTTGTGATTTCTTTCAGGCCAGTATAAATTCTGAAATCATATCACAGATAGAGGATACAGAATAGATTCTGAAGCCATTTAAAATTTTAAAAATGATAATATTGAAATAAAAATGTTAATGTGTTTAGGTTTGTCACCTGTAAGGGCAAGTGAAGTCATAATTAAAATATAAAGACAACATCAGGATTTCTGACAGCTTATTTTAGGCTTCTGTATACAGAACTCTATTTTAATGAAAATATAAAAGTTTAATTTTATGCACTGAATATTTCCACGGAGTCAGCATTTTGTTATTTTGTGATAATGTTAAAATTAATGGGATGTCTTAACTAAGTCCTTTCTGCATATATACATATGAAAAAGGGAAAGCTCTGAACCTGACTTCATAAATAACATACAGTGAGATTTTGTTAAAGTTTAGATGCGTGGGTTTGTATTTGAAATCCTCAGAAGGTTACAGGGTGCAACCCTTCAACAATATCTCTGAGTCTTCAGGGACAAAATCCCATTATGTGGAGTTCAGAGAAGCGGGTAAACACCACCATAAAGAAATACAAATTGCACATATTTCCCATTTAGTTCGTGTCAGCAAAGTTCACCATTTAGAATTCTAACAAGTTAGGACTTATTCTTAGAGGTCAAGTACCTTGTGAACCTTGTCATCTCATTGATGACATCATATCCCATCCATCAGTTCTTTCAGGAGCACACTTGCCATCTGCTCAGCACAGGTTGTAATAACTTATTAGACAAATTCACAGGGTAACAATCTGCACAATGACACTGCTATCTCAATGCTGGCACACACTGAGATAACCACTGTTTCTCCGTCAGAGCACAATGATTCTGCCCTCCAACTTTCAAAAAGAAATCAGAAGGCTATTTAAACTTCCTAAGTCTGATGGAAACTATTAGGATATGGCCAGAAGCACTTTTCTCCACTGTAGGATCACAAATAAAACTCTCCTCACAAGGAGACACTGCAATGGATGACCCCTGCTTAGGGTTTTTGTTTTATATTTCATGAAGGAGTCAGATATATAAGAAGTATATTCAAGTACCCTGTAGAAACTTAAAAATAATAATATGCATAATCACCATGCCATAAAACCTCACCTCTCCTTTCCACTTGCTAAAATAATATAATTAAAATAGTTTCCCAATCTTTTCCAGATGAGTACAATCTCTCTCTCTCTCTCTCCCTCTCTCTCTCTCTCTCTCTCTCTCTCTCTCTCTCTCTCTCTCTCCTTTCTTTCTCTCTCTCTCTCTTTCCTAAAGGCATTAAATTAGCAGAAAGAGAGTCTCAAACATCTAGCTGAGACTGCATACCTGCAACTCGGACAGGTCCTTTGGAGAAAACAAGGAGTGTCTGAGATCACACACCTCTATTTTAGCAGCTTTATTGGCAGCATGGAATGATCAGGCACGTTTAACCTAGTGGCTGCCAAAGGCCTCATGACTTGATGTCCCACACAACTATCTCTTTTTCCTTCCACTTTAAACATTATATATTTTTAGAGAGGAAGATGGTATTTATTTTGCAGAACATGGAATACATCCCCTTTCCCTTCTTGTGGCTTGTCATTTACTCCAGCTTACACTGTGATCAACATTGTACTAAAATAAAGTCAAGTACAACAGCCGCTCCCTGCCCATCAAAAGGCACAGACGTCTGCCAAGCACTTGTAACAGCTGGTGTTACATTAATTAGTTTAAACTATTTATTTCATCCATCTCCAGAGCAGATTGAGCAAAAACATTAGAGATTATTCTAGCATCTGTAAGTGCCCTGCAAACATTCACCAAGAAAAGTTAGAATATTCATCAGTATCATATATACATATATACACAAATATATATATATATATATACATATATATATATATATATATATATATATATATATATGATTTAAAAGTCTAAGCAATCATTATAAATAATGAACCAACTCTATCATATACTTAGTGAGGACATATTTTATTAACTGTCTTTACAGACCTAGGTTTTCAACTTATATTCATTTTTTGGTGTCCGCAAAGTTTCTCTCTTTAAAAAATATAACTAGAAAATGATAATAATTCCTGGCAGCATGGGCCATTAAACAATATATGACAAGGACTGGGTGACTCAGTGGATTAGTCACAGATTTTATGGCTACTGTTGGAATCCTGCCCTAACTATAGTGATCAAAACACTGTTACCAAATGGTTGTAAAAATCTCAATTAAAATTACTTCTATAGCTTCCACTAGGTTCTTAGCAAACTACGTCCCATAACGTGAATCCACACGTTATTGACAAAATTAACATGACAGCCACTTTTTGGCTAAAGAGAATCTGGAAATTAACTTTCTAACTGACTCTTCAAGCAATGGTTGTCAA
The DNA here is from genome assembly GCA_004026665.1 of Murina feae. NCBI lineage: Eukaryota > Metazoa > Chordata > Mammalia > Chiroptera > Vespertilionidae > Murina > Murina feae. The sequence continues at coordinate 83,128 of PVJC01001019.1, forward strand.
CAGGGGCTTGATTGTAAATGTGCATCCATTAAACACCTGTCGGTCTATGTTTTTTTGTAGGACTTCTAGATCTTCAAGACTACATTATCTTTTGCCATCTTTCTTTTAAAAAGTAAATGCATATGGATTAAAGTGGTATAAAATGTATTTGCCTATGAAAAACAGAACCATTCTGAAATACCAAAAGATGAATTCACAGGAGCGGTGTGGGGGAACCATCAGGACTTAAGCATTTTTTGTAGGATATCAAAATAGCGCTATGTAAATTCCCTCATGGTTGATGGTTCCCAAAGCAATCTGTTTCACTCCACCAAAAGCAATGTCATGAATAGAATTTGACACATGACTTAATCAACTAAAGGCAAACAAAAAGGTCTACATGATAGATAGCAAACAAACATTTAGAAAATAAATAATCTGATCTTCAGTGAAGAAAAGTAATAAGGAGTAGAGGGCATTAGGAAAGAACAATGCTGTACACCTTGGCAAAAGTTTTCTTCATAAGCGTAGCTAGAAGTCCTGAATCACTACTCATTATTCCTAGGGTTAAAAGCTTGCACTGTTTTAATCCTACTCCCAGGTCAAAAATCAATCTCTACAAAGCAGATTAATTTTACTTCTTGGCACTTTATTTTCCTATACCAAATGCAAAAAAATTAGTAGTATAACAAAAATTCAATGTAATAAAATCTATTTAGATTTATTTCAGAGTGAAAAAACCCAGATATTGAATTTTTAGAGTAAAGAAGCTTTTATAACATGCATTCTTATTATAACACTAGAGTCCTGGTGCACAAAAAATTTGTGCACTCAGGAGAGTCCCTGAGCCCCACCTGTGCACTCTCACAGTCTGGGATCCCTCAGGGGATGTCCACCTGCTCACTTGCTGGCCAGCCTGGGTGAGGGGTTGAGGGCTGTTTTCAGGCTGCCCACAGCCTGTTCAGGGTTTGGGTCCCTACTGGGGTGCCTGGCCAGCCTGGGTGAGGGGCTGAGGGCCATTTGCAGGCTGTCCACAGCTCCTATTGACCCAACATCCCAGTGAGGCTGGCTGGAATCAGGTTTCTGGGGTTTATATATCTTTTATAATTAAAACTTTGTTACTTTGAGTGGAGGCCTAGGCAGGGAACAAAACCTCCTGTTTGCTTCAGCTCCGTGGTTTCTATAATTGAAATTATGAGATTATGTTGCCTTGAGCAGAGAGAGGCCCAGCTGGCCTAGGCAGACAGTTTATTCCTGGTGCAACTGAAGCCTCCTGTTTGATCTAGCTCTGTGGCTGTTGGCTTCCATCTTGGCTTGGTTAATTTTCATACAGCTACTCTGATTGGCTGGTGGGCATGGCTTGGCTGGTGAGCGTGGCTTAGGTGTCTCAGAGTAATGGTTAATTTCCATATTACTCTTTAGAGTAGATTAGAGGCCATCCATCTGTGGGGTCCCTCAGCCTGGCCTGTGCTGTCTCACAATTTGGGACCCCCTCAGGGGATATCTGACTGCCAATTTCAGTCCAATCCCTGAAGTCCAGGCTGGCCTGAGGCGAGTAGGCTGAAACTGACAGTCTGACATTCCCCAAGGGATGTAATAGTGCGTGAAGCAGCAGGTGGCTGCTGGAACCTGAGCCTAGGCTGGGCACCACACAGCTCCTGCTCATCCCAGCTCGTCTGCACCTGCCACCACCACTGCTCAGTAAGCTCACTGTGTGGCACTCCCACTGTGAGAGCACAGTGACCACCAGGGGGCAGCTCCTGTATTGAGTGTCTGCCCCCTAGTGCTCAGTGTACATCATAGCAACTGGTGGTTTGGCTACTTAGGCTTTTATATATATATAGATTACTTATGCTCTATGTGATGCTCTGCACTGTCTTACATCTAAGGGGACTTAGCTTGGTAACTTCCTTTGTTTTTATGGACAATTTAATCATTAATATGGGCCTGTTATGCACTGAATTATGCCTCCCCAAATTCATATGCTGAAGTTCAAATGTCCAAAGTCACAATATATTTGGAGATGCAGCTTTTAAGTAGATAAGGTTAAGAAGTTCATAAGACCCCAACTGAACTGGTGTCCTTACAAGAGAAGGAAGAAATTCCCTAGCCAATTTGATTCAGTAGTTAGAGCATTGGCCCAAGGACTGAAGGGTCTTGGCCTCAATTATGGTCAAGGGCACATACGTCTGTTGCAGGCTCGATCTAGGCCCTGGTCAGGGCATGTGCTGGAGGCAACCAATGAATGTGTCTCTCTCACATTAATGTATCTCTGTCTCTCCCCTTCCGTTCCACTCTCTCTAAAAGTCAATAGAAAAATATCCTTTGGTGAGGATTAACAAACAATAAAAAGAAGAGGAAGAGACACCAGGGATGCCAGCACCCAGAGGAAAGGCCAGGTCAGGACACAGTGAGAGAAGGCAAAATGTCTGCAAGCCAAGGAGAGAAGATTCAAGAAAAACCCAACCTATCAGCATCTTGATTTTGGAATTCTAGCCCCCAGAACTATGAGAAAATGAATTTCTGTAGTTTAAGCTACCTAGTCTGTAGTATTAATGTCCTGGCATTCCTGGCAAATGAACACAGGAATTCACAGTACAGACACTGAAAACTATCACGATTACCTTATACTCATCTAATCTAATAAAATGGTAATATGCAAATTAGCTGCCACTCCCAGACACCCAAGCCACGCCCACCAGTCAAGCCACACCCACCAGCCAATCAGAGTGGCTCTATGCAAATTAACCCAGCCAAGATGGCAGCCAGTAGCCAAGGAGCTAGAGTAAACAGGAGGCTTCCTTTGCACCAGGAATAAACTGTCTGCCTAGGCCTGCCTGGGCTCTGCTAAAGGCAACAGTGTTTCAATTATAGAAGCCACAGAGCTGAAGCAAACATGAGGCTTCGTGCCTCTCTAGGCCTCGGCTCAAACCAACAATGTTTCAATTATAGAAGATAAATAAACCCCAGAAACCTGATTCCAGCCAGCCTGGCTGGGACCTTAGGTCAATGGGAGCTGTGAGCAGCCTGGAAATGGACCTCAACCCCTCACCCAGGCTGGTCAGGCACCCCAGTAGGGACCCAAACCCTGAATGGGCTGTGGGCAGTCTGAAACGGTCCTCAGCCCCTCACCCAGGCTGGCCAGGCACGCAAGCAGGTGGACATCCCCTGAGGGGTCCCAGACTGCGAGAGGGCACAGGCCGGGATGAGGGACCTCCCCAAGTGCACAAATTTTGTGCACCGGGCCCCTAGTATCTCATAATTTACAGTGTCCTTTCCATAATTTATCATAAATTAAAATAGTATTTTATTTGTCCCTTACAGCAATCCTTATGAGGTATAAAATTCCCCCCTGCTTTCAAAATGAGAAGTCTGGGCTTGGAGTATACAACTGGTTTGCACCAAAGTAGAACACTGGTAAAGTGTAGTGCTGGTCTTGTTCCCAGCCTTCTGACTCAAGTTCCAAATTATCAACATAATTATACCTGTCTCTGTCCTTGTGTCTTTGAACTTTTTATGAGAACCATGTTCAATGTTTAGAACCTTTTAGATCTCTGAGAGATGAAAGAATGACAAAGGTACCTATAGCAAAATGTATTAAGGAAATATTCAGAAGAGACAAAATCGTATTTCTGGCCAGAGGTAGGCAAACAATGGACTGGGGGCCAAAGCCAGTGACCACCTGTTTTTGTATAGTCTGTGAGCAAAGAATAGTTTTTGCATTTGAAAAGATTGAAAAAATAACATAAAAAGAGGAATGATATTTTGTGACATCTGAAAATTACATGACATTTAAATTTCAATGTCCATAAAGTTTTATTGGAATAGAGCTGTAACTGTTCATGTATATATAACCTATGACTGCTTTCCCACTACAGTTGCAGAGTTAAGTAGTTGTGATACAGATCCCATGGCCATCAAAGCCAAAATATTTACTACCTGGCCCTTTACAGAGAAAGTTTGCTGACTCCCATTGTATACAATAGGACTAGGAAATAATTTATTATAATTGTTTCAACTGGTCTAGCTCCAGTTTTATCAGGGAGCCTATTTAACCCATAACAAATTTGTAAAGCATCACTAATGAGCTGATTATCTCTAACCGATACTTACAATGTTATTCTATGAGGGAAAATGATGTTTCAACATTCAAACAACTCACAAGTGAATATTTGGAACATAAACTGTTGTTGTACTTGTGGCTACCTATTTCAGAGATGATTTGAGGATGAGGAAGGTGATAGGAACAATAGTTACCCTGCCTCTATATTATTCAATTATTAATACAATCTCTCCCTGAAGCAGGTTCTTATTATTCCCTTTTTTCACATTTGGAAAACTAGAGTTAATGTAGCTAAGTAACCATCACAATGTAATAGCATACTACGTTATTGATTCGGAAATAGAATCTATGGCTCATGCTTTCAACCATTATGCTTTACTGTCGGTAGTAATTTCACTTAAGGAAATATTATTTCTGTTCACATCTTAATATTTTTATTAAAAAAACTTTCTAAAGATACTGTAAGTACAAAATAATGAATTACACAGTTTTAGTCAAAGAAATACAATACCAATTATATTAAACATTGACAGAAGAAATAACATCTGAGGACCGCATACATTTTACGAGTAATGTTTCATATAATTTATTGTCCAAATGTTTGGTCTTATGCAGCAAAGCACACAGGTGTTTTTACAGGATGACCCATTTGAGCAGGAATTGATATATCCCTAAACAAGCAAATGTATCTAACTACCACTTTACCATTACTTATCTTTTAAAATATTTTCATGTAAGAATGCGATATTAATAATATTTTGAAGTAAAGCTAGATGTAATATAAGGCACTTTAGAGAGAAAAGGCAGTAGAGGAGGTCAAACTTGGATATCTTCCTGATTATGTCATTTTCAAGCTCTGCATCTCAAACAATCGATTAATCCTCTCTACACCTCAATTTCCTCATCATTAGAATGAAGATAAAATGGTACTAAGTTCAGAAAATTATTGTAAAAATTAATGTGATAATGCTGTGCTCTAGCCACTACATCACAACCTCATGGAGATGGGAGAACAAATCGATCCACATGTTTTTTGTAAAATAGCTCATTGCAATGATTTCAGACCACCAAGGTGGAAGACATAGAGATAAGTTGACACTGAAACTGTGAACGAGAATTTAGGGAAGATGGAAATAAAAAAAAAGACTTGAGGGAAAATTAAAGGAGTGATATACCAATTCAAAAGGACAAGTTTACAGTATTCTATTTCTCTAGTATGAACACACACACACACACACACACACACACACACACACACCAGTGGGAAAATATCGCTTATAACAAAATAACTTTAGACATAGAAAGTAAAAACTGAACTATATACAAGAAAACCCATGTTAAACAATTCTATGTAAGATCAGGGAGTAGTTCACCTGATGGAAACAGACTTAAAAGGAAATTGAGCTAACAATAAGAGTTTGTCTCTGATATCAGGAAGCAAATAAAATTACAGAGATTCAAACATTTGGATAAAGTAAGGAGGAAAATTTAAAATCACTATTAACATAGTGTTGAGTCCAATAATATCATATTATTAAAGAAATTAGGTAAGAAAATAAATTGGCAGGCAGATATATAGGCAAAAAAAAAAAAAAAGATTATTTGTAGATGTATATACTCACATACTATATTGCCCACTTTAAAAATATACATACATTTCAGCTATGTCACTTCAAAACTCTAGACTCTATGGGTCCACAGAACATATGTCCTAGTCATTCTTTTAAATGAAGGACATCATGATTAAGAACATCAACTCTTGAAGCAAACTGCAGGGACTCAGTTCCCAGACCTGCCTGCCACCTACTCTCATCATAACCATGAGCTCTTCCTTGTTATCCTCATCTGTAAAGAGGAGATAATAATTGTAATGCGACTGCCTCAAAAGATGCTGTGAGGTCTGAATTGTTATTATACCTAGAGTACTTAGGATAGCACTTGGATATGAATAAAGATTAGATGAGAGGTACAAACAGATGAACGCATTTAGGCTTGTTAGAGCTCTAAATGTCCTTACTATTTGGTATAAGTAGAATGAAAATTTAAAATTTTAAACCTATTTAAAAACATACATTAAAGACACATCCTGAAAAGAAAAAATTAGAAACCAAATGTTGATCTTTTAATATTTCAATCTCAAGGAAACTGTTGTTCATACATGCTCTCTTCCTAGCAGACACACAACATTTCTTGACATTCTGAAGCCACAATCCATCATTTTCATCTCTTCATGGTTGACTCCTCATGTCTTTCCTTCACCCAGCTATTTAAGTCATCACCTGATGCCAAAATGTCAAATAAAAATGCCAAATCACATATTTAGTCAGCCTCCACAGGGCCCTCGGCCGCATGACCCCTCTCAAATGACTACAAAAGAAGACCCTCACACACTTAGTCTACCCTTAGCCACCACACTGTCCTTACTATAAATGACCAAATCCATTTAAGACGTAAAAAGCAACAACATGCTAATACTTTGATTGCAAGAGAGCTTGCAGTTCATGTCTTCATTTCAGAAGTCATTGTCTTGTAGATATTTATAGCACAATAGAAATAGCCATGTGACATTTCCAGGAAACTGCTAACTACCACAGTATAACAACCACATCCAAATTGTTCCTCTGTGTGCAAGAATCTGGATTGTTCTAAATAACTAATGGATCGGAAAGCATGTTAACCAGAGAGTTTGAGTAAACACATATATGGTATTCATAAGCAGAGCACTCTCAGACTTTTCTGATGTCAATGACTCTTTATTTCATATGCAAGACATTCTCTAAGAAGTTGTTGGAAATTAAAACATCCTGGGAGACATCCTGGGAGCTTTTCCAAACTGTTATCTTCAGATTGAAATAGGAATCTCAGAAATACCTGGAGAACAGGGGTGAGGCTTGCGGATTGTAATACAAAAAAGTGCCTCAGTTTCCCTCACTGCCTTTCCTGTTACTCACCCCGACCACCCTTTAACCCTTTGAGAATCACTTTCTCACTATTTTGATGAGAGCACTACTGTAGCCCCCTAAAGTCCATCACATTGCTTTTCAAAGTCAAGCTCCAATGCAACCATTCTGGTTTCTTACAACTTGCTAAACCAATACGTACGTGAAAGCTTCATCTTATTAAAGGAGTTTCACAGTGAACTTGTTTTCATGGCACAGTACCATTAAGATTAATAATAACTGCATTTCTTATTATTCTTTCATTCCCTCATGATATGACTTACATAGGTATGGTGTTTGACATTTCTACCGAGGAAAAACTTATCCCAAAGATTGAATGTGGTAGGGACCTTCTTCTTCCAGAACTGCATGCTATCACACCTTCTGATGAAATGGTGTTCTTACCCCCAAATTCTTTTTTCTCTTCCACCAAAAAGTTCATTGTTAAACTTTGCTACAAAACCCTTTGTTCTTATTGAAGTCACTTTGCTTATCCCTCCTACTGTAAGGACACCAAATCCTAAAAGCTGGCAAGAATGCATATGTTTATTTCACCATTGCTCTGCAATTACTGAATGCCACTTAATTATAGCAACAGATGCTCGAGTGTAGGAACCAGAAAAATCAAACGCCTCATTTCCAGGTTATTTTTTTCCATTGCTTCTGCCAACAGCAGATGTGTGAGCCCCTTGTGCTCTGGCGTAAATACTTATCAAATCCTAACAGGTCACCTATGTCACAAACAACATTTCAGATGCAACTGTTTCACCTGATAATAGGCTCTGAAAATAAAACTGTGAGCTGTAAATACAATGTATTCAGAATGAAATGCCATAATGTGAAATTGCTTTTTCTCCAGCTACAACTGAAGTCCTTGACAGTTTTTGGCAGTGATAAATCACCCTCCCATTAATTGTCTTCTCTCTCATTGTGAGGTGAACTGCTAAAAGGGGCAGTCAACAAAAATGACTTAAAGGACAAATTTTGGCAAAAAGACAATGAAGAAATCTGTCATTGCTCAGCCTCCAGTAAACTGTCATGAAACAATCAAAATACATGTAGCAGAGTGTTTATGTCTTTGTTAGAAAGATTATAGAATAAGTTCAATGATGAAAGAGAAGAAGGACCCGGAGAAACTGACATTGCGGATCCTTGACACCTTCTTTCAAGTGATTTTTTCTCTCCTACAAGATGCATTACTGTCGCTTGGGTTTCAAACATTTTCTCATCTACTAAGGTTCACACTCTGACCTGGAATAAATGATAAGCTCCCCGATGTGTGATCACAAGTTATAAGACCTTGTTAACATAATTTTGAATTGAGTGCAAGTTTAATATTTAAAAATAAATTTCAGAAATTCTCAAATAATATGATTTTATCATAGAAGGAGGGGGCGGAGGGGGAAAATCTCATTCAATACTACATCCCAAAGTGTTTGGTACCAGTAGACAACTTAATATTACGACACGCAGCATGAGAAAATGATATGTTACTATAGCACTTATTAAATGCACCATTTACATTTTAGTTTCTATTCAGACTTAGTAAGTAAAATGGTATAAAAACAGGACCTACTGCTGTTCTTGCATTGAAAATGCTCATCTGTACTTCACATAATTAATATATAGCTTAAAGTGATGGATCTTAAGTCTAATGGAATAAGAGCCCTAAATCTAAACTCTGCCATTTTCTGGCATGTACCAGGTCAACCGTCTTCTAATGTCAATGACATATTTGAGAGATGCAGATGTAAAAACATTAGGACCATGCTTATTGGCAGAGAAATTCAAACAAAGCAAAAACTCTAAAAAAGGTATTTTCAGGAATCCTAATGGAATGCAATCTAATGCCCTGAAGCATAACTGGTATATCATCATGTCAACAATTTTTCTATAGGAATTTGAAATAACTGTAAATATAAATTGTGGGTATTTCAATTAACACAGGAAATCACTGAGTCAGTAACTCTAAAAGAAAAGGTTCAATGTGTCCACAAAGTGTTCTTGCTAATAGATAGGTGTCTCTGGTTTGCATTCAAGGGGGCAAACACCAAAGAAGAAGAGGTATTTGACACTAGAATTCAATCAAGAGCCCAAGTTAAAGGAAAACGGAAAATCACCCCAAGTCCCATTTTGTAGCTCAAATGGAATGTTCTCTGAAAATTAATATAGTTTATAGACTATGACATTAAAACATCTTTTGAATGACAGAAATAAAAATCAAGGGATTGATTTTTCCCCCCTCTTTTTTGGTGATCCGCCAGTTTGAGAGCTTACTGAGAGCATATGGAGAGAGCATATTTGCAAGTCCATCTCTGGAGGATTGCAAAAGGCCCTTAGCTTGTGAAAAACAGCAATGTTATTTTTTTTAACGTTCCCTATATTTAGAGATTAAATCGCTCACTGCACAAACCCATTTGGAACAGGCGCGAAGGTGAAAAGGATAATCAGTACAGTCACTGGTCCGTGTTTCCTAAACGCTTTTGAAAACATTACTGTGTGCAGGCATAAAATTAGCGGCAGGACCTTAAAAAGGCTGGCATTTAGCATGACTTTTTGGAAAGTGACACCCTCATTTTTTTCTTGTAGGATATCATTAAATTTCAATCGCCCTATGGCAGTGCCTTTCCATTAATAACCAATTCACTGTGTCACTTTGGCTCTCCTTTGAAATAATGAGCCTTTGCTTCGCTTTAATAAATTTAAACATATTCTCAAGGCCAGGGAAGATAGGAAACCGCAGATGGGCTGAGAAAAACACGATTCATAAATCCTTAACTGCCTGAGATCGTTGAGAGCAAAACAAAGTAACACTCGTAAAATATTAAACAATCCCAGCTGTATGAGGGAAGCTTCATTAACAAAAATGGACTATTTATTGCCTTGCCCAGAGCCTGTGGGTGGAGAGAGTCAAAGAAATTAAATAAAAAAAAATCCCACTGCCATTTCTTGTGATTCTTTAACCAACTAATGGAACAATGGAAATATTACCTGGAAAGTCCAGCTATTGTCAATAATTAATAAATAGTATTTAAAATGCTGTTATGTTTTTCCCTGACACATTTTATTTAAAAGGTGACAAATGCAAGTCTGACTATTTCTTGGAAAGATTTCCACAAGCATGGCAAAGTTATGGAAGGCACGAGCACTGCCTAAATACTTAAAAACCTAAATACGCAAAACAAAAAGACCATAAGCTCCGTGAACTTCCTATATAAATGGTTTCTGAAGTGTATTCAGCCTAGCACCAATGAGATACTTTCTTTTGCTTTGAATGCGTATTTTATTATCCATGGAACTGTCCCTCAATACGCAAGATGATTTTCTAATATTGAGTTTATCAAAAAACTTTAAGATTGATAGTGTGTTTGAAATCATACTTAAAAGGTGGAAATTCAATGCACAACTCCTAGCATAATAGATGGATACTATGAGATATCATCAACAAGGGTAACATTTTAAATGCCCTGCTTCAAAATCAAGTCTCGCTTTCTGGTGGTATACAAGTTTAAAGAACCAAGAGATCAATGTCAGTCTGTTAAATGCTAAGAAAATAGAAGCTCCCACCTTAAAGACAAGTTGACAATTTGGTGGACAGGATGTCAATATTCCTAAACATTTCAAGGGCAAAAATATTGCTTTATACAATCTGTGTCACATTTATTGCAAGAAAAGAATTTAGATTTTTCCTTCTGCATTCTGTCAGCACTTTTCCTTTTATTATACAGAGATACATAATTAAGGCGTTCGATATGGGGTAATGCAGAGGCTGACCTGTTTAACCATACATAGCTAGCGTTGTGATATTACATCTAAAACACAGAAAAATGCAAATACAGTCATCTCTTTTTAAGCACTATATATTTTACCAAAGGAACCTTCATATAAAGAGAATTTCAGAGGATATGAGAAAGCATTTGAATAAATACATAAAGCATTTTCAGTCATTAGCAGTTCCATTTTCTTATCATATTTAATGGAAGCAAATAATTATTGACATACTGTATTTCCCAAAAGACAACCTAAGTTGAAAAGTAATATCAGGAGTCAGTTTAAGATCTCAAATATTGACATCAGATGCTTTAAGCATCTTTATTTCTTAATTTATAAAATGTGAAAAATAATAATATTAGCTGCCTCCAAAAGTCATTTAGGCCTATGCAAGTTAGTAATGTCTACTTCACTTAGGGCCTGGCACATAAGTAGCATATATAGGTTAGATTTAATTTATCTTTAAATGTAATAGTTTTGAAGAAAATATTGTTCTACTAAGGTCATGGAAATATGTGTAATGACTATTATAAAGAATACTTAAAGTGAACATTTACTATTATGTAAGTTATGGCGGTTGTACTGGTATCACAAAACCATTTGTTGGTAATTCTTGTCAGACATCTAAGACTTCCTTTGAATCCAAATTATTTCTTCTCAGTGAAGTCTCCTGGGGCTGGCTGCTACTTTCAGGGTTAGAATCTGCCTAAGGCTCAATTCTTCCATGGAAAGCTTAAGCTTTGACTATGATGGTCATTTGGTATTAGATCTGTTGTAACATCTTTTGAGATATCTTCATGAATTATTAAAAACACGTTCTTTCATTGATACTTCTACACAGCAACCATTTAATAAGTATAAATAAATATGCACATGTATTTAACACTATTAATTTTTTGAGGCCGTGAGTTAGCTTCAACTATGTTTGTAAAATAATATAGATGAAAAATCTTTGTTTATTATTGAATGTGTCACTCAACTAATTTGTAGAAGAAGTTAAAATGCTAAAAGATGTAATGTAAGTGGATATATAGGCATTCAGTATCACGGATAAAATAACACTTTTGAACTGCTATTAAACATTTATAGTTACAAATTACTGAAACCAAAGCATTTCCTTTTTTTTTTTTTTTTTTTGCTTTGTAACTTCAGAGCACCTTGAAAAGTCAGTCACAGATTATGTTTTCTTAGAATTAGGGTAGAAAAGTTGAAAGGGCTTTGATAACTTAGATAGCATGAGGATGCCATAGTAAATCAGAGTGAAATAGCATCTTATTTGAGTCTAAGTGACTACTCCCTGAAAAGTTGATATGTTCTTTCCTAAGGACCTTCATCATTGAATACGGGAAACAATTACAATAAGAGGCGTGTGAGCACAGTCTTTGCCACTGGGCCCTCATAAATCTTGCCCATTCCCAGTGCACACCACCAAATATTTGCAGCTGAGGAACATTTGGTCTGGCTTAAATTAACATATCTCAGCAGCCAGAAGTCATTAAGCTTTGCCAATGATTTGAAACAATTTTTCCATTTCAAAAGGCGACATTGGCTTTTACTTATTTTTCTGGATGAAGAAAGTAGTAAAAACTAAAATGAATGACATGAAAGCGGAAGTTACTAATGAAAAAATGATAAAAGGCCTGTGGGTTGGCTTTGGTATATTTGTTAACACATTTTAAAAGAATCCCGTAGCTCTTATGCATATAATCAAATAAGTCAAGAAGAGGCATACTGATTTTATGGCAAACATGGCTCAAGTATAAAAATATAGATGGTCTATATTAATTCTTTATGAATTTAGGCATTATAAATTGTAGAGCTGATAAAAAAATCCTGAGAAAGAATAACCCAACGTTTTCAATTAAGGCTTTCAAGGAGATTAAGCACAGAAAGATTAAGCACTGTGTTTTCTACACATCAGTTCTGATGCAGAGGAGTTCATTTAACACAATACCATGAGCCCCTTGTTTAGAGAAATTCCATGATTATACTAGGGAATATTTTAAATATTAAAAAGTATATACAGATGATGAGATTGGGATATAGAATTCTAATAATGCATAACCTATTTATGTTAATTTCATCAACCCTGTGGTATGTCCTTTCTTCAAGGAATAAAATTGTTTCAGGAAAAAGATGTTTAAAATCAGAACACTTGATTCCAATTCCAGTTTCCCTACAGAATAGTTATGTGAATCTAAACAAGTCATTCAACCTCCCACAGCCTCATCTGCAGAGTAAGGATAACAACATTCGCATTGTAAGTAAGTCGCTGTAAGGATTTGAGATGATGTTCAAAACTCTGTGACTGGCCCACACTAAATGTCCCATAAATTATAGTGGTGAATGTTAATATTTAAACATATTCAAATTAATGCCATTACTGTTTTATTATAATATACTAGAGGTCTGGTGCACAACATTCGTGCACTGTGGGGGGCTCCTTCAGCCTGGTATGCAACCTCTTGCAGTCCAAGACCTCTAGGGGGATGTCCACCTGCCACCAGGCTTAAGCCAGTAGGCGGACATTCCCCAAGGCGTCCTTAGCACTGCTGCGGAGGCAGGAGCAGCTCTTGCCACCATGGCTGTACTCACCAGCCAGGAGTCTGTTTTCTGGCTGAGCAGTACTCCCCCTGTGGGAGCACACTGATCACCAACGGGAAGCTCCTGTGTTGAGTGTCTGTCTCCTGGTGGTCAGTGCACATCATAGCAACCCGTCTTTCCACCATTTGGTCAATTTGCATATCAGGGTTTTATTATATAGGATAACTGGTAATATGAATTTATATGCTCACCACAAGTAAAATAGGGAACATGGAAATAGAGGTTGAGAAATAAATAAAGCACTTACTATGTGCCAAAAGCTGTGCTAATTTTATAGTTAAGTGATTTCATGTATTGTTGCAAAATTTTTGATTTGGAAATTTGTATTCATCTATTATTGCACAACTAAATGGTGCAGCAGTTGGGGTTAAGAGCCAGATCCACCTGCCCCCAGGTCTGTGTTCTCTGTCTTATGTTTTGCTGCTAACAAAAATGACTCCAGAAAATTTTTATTAGATATTTCAGAGAACTCTATGATATGTTATTTTGTCAATGAATGCAATCTAGCTGTATATCACCATTCATTTAAAATGCAAATTCAGCCAATTTTGATTCCTTAAACCCATTATTTGGGATTATAAAGTTTCAAACAGTCTGCATTCGGCTTCTAAATATTTTATGTTCTTTCTGAAGATAAGGTCTCAAGGTTTACTGTAGAAAGCAAACATTTAGAAAAATAAAATTTGGGTCTAGTATTTTAGCAAAAAGGTCCTTAAAGATAAGCTTAGAGTCACATTAATAAACATCAGTTTATAAATATTCAAAGAAAAATACTTCCCTATATAGATATTTTCTGTCAAGTTGCTTAGTTAGTAATTAAAAACAATATTTGTATTATGTTCTCTTTCTCTGTTATAGATATTTTAAAGATATTTTAAATAAAATTAAAGTATACTGCATGATATATACAAAGCAACTAAATGTTGCAATGGAAAAATGAAATAAAAGTTTGAATGAGCAACAAAATTCAATCTTTGAAAATGCAATGCTTTTTTGGATCTATATGCATTGGAACACTGAGGAAAGATTAATGTTATTTATTTTACTACTTAGAGAAGGACCTGAACAAATAAAGCTCTCTTGTGCTTTAAAATATATCAATTCTAAGGCATGCTGCACTTGCAGAAAGGAAAAACTATGTTTTGATCAGTGTTCTTATGTGTTCTTTGTTGTTTGTTCTATAATTTTCTAACTTATGTGATAATAATTGTTTTGAAACATGTATTTAACTTTAAAACAGTTAGCTCTTCTTTATTAACATCTGAAAGTTGTCCTAATTCTTTGGACAAAGTCAAATGGATTTTTAAAAAAATTACTTGAAAAAATTTAAAAAATTACTTGAAGTTTTACAAGGAGTTATAATAAAATTTTTTTTGAAAAGGAAAAAGAAAGTGTTAGCAGAAAAACTCTAGGCTGGAAGAGGTAAGCATGAAGCCCTCTCTAATTGCCTGTATGATGCCTATTTAACCTACCTTCTCAGTCTCATGCCTTCTTTTGGTAACTTACAGTTCTTTAATCCTTTCACAAAGGGAAAATAGACAATAAGAAAATCATATTTCTTGATCATCTTGTGGTAAAAGAAATCAATTCCCTAATATTAGAAACTAATATTTGACATCACAATATGCCAAATAATTGATAGTCAATAAATATTTATTGAATAAGTAAATGCAGAAAGGCAAAGACATAAATCAGATCTTTCACTTGTAAACATACTTTTCATCTCTTCATTTCATTTCCACCTATTAAAATAAAATAAAAGAATTTCCAAAGATAATTTCCCAGTTGGCTTTAGATGATCATTTTCAGGTTTTTCCCCTCCCTTCCTTATGATCAAGAGAGGTATGGAGAACCATGAAGGCAGTAGGGAGTGGAAAATGAGTTTTAAAATATAGTTAACAACCACAAAAACTAAAATAATTATGTTTTGATAGGTTTCACAACTTAAATAGGTATTTTCCTCCTGTTAGATAATGAATACTAGGCCACCTGTCAATATTGCATTTAGACATCACCTCATTAGGAGAAGAACAACTCTATAGCTTTTCAAGAAGAGTTATTTAGTTTATCATAGAATTTGTTTTATTTGAATTTTAGATATTATTAAATAAGTTCTATTGATTATGCACGTACAAAATATATTGTTGAATTGACTTAAAATATTTCAGAACATAATTGCATTTTTAAATACATGTGTGTTCACACTTTTCTAATGAAGAAAAGTATAGGGAAAGGATTTAAAACATTATAAAGAGGAGACATTTGTCCATGCATAAACATATGAGGTTTATTCAAATAGTAAGTCATTGAATTATAAACATATGAATGAGGACCTTTTGAATGAATTCTAAAACTCTACAATCTCATATGAGATAAACAAAATAAAACTCTTGTTTAATTTCATTGTGTAATGATATATCAATTGTTTTCAATGAACTCAGGAATAGGACTCAGACTGTTAATTTTTAAAATAGTAATACATGCAGAGAAAGGAGTGGGTTAAAAATCAGGCCCCATATACAAATATATACAGAGCTAATATTTTAAAAATACCAGAGTCAAGGTGCACAAAATTCATGCATGGAGGCGGGGTTCCCTCTGCCCAGCCTGCACACTCTTCTACTGGGGACCTGATCCCACAGGGATGGGGTCTAAATCGGCAGTTGGAATTCCCTCTCACAATCTGGGACCACTGGCTCCTAACTGCTCACCTGCCTAATCACCCTTAACTGCCCTCCTCTGCCAGCCTGCTTGCCCCCAACTGCCCTCCCCTGCAGGCCTGATCTTGACTCCAACTGCCCTCCTCTGCTGACCAATTTGGTTCTGATTGATCAGCTTCTATGCCAGTCAGCATCAAAAGCTCCACCTCCTATGCAGCCATTGACTCCCCACAGCACCAAGATTTGGTTCTTATTGGTAAATTTCAATGCCAGTCAACATCAAAAACTCCTCCTGCTAGGCAGCCATTTGTTCCCTACAGCACCCACATTTGGTTCTGATTGGTCAGTTCCTATGCCAGTCAGCGTCAAAAACTCTGACTCCTAGATAGCCATTGGTCCTTCATAGCACCCACATTTTGTTCTGATTGGTCAGTTACTAGGCCAGTCAGCATCTCTGGGCCTATTTCCAGGCCTGATTAGATAAACAGGGCTGAACAGCAGCCCCCAGGAGGCCAGGAGAGAAAGAAAGGCCCAGCTCCTGGCGAAGCCCAGAAAGAAAGAGAGAGATAAGTATTGATCAACAGCTGCCACTGAGGCTGTGGATCAGACCCTGCGTCTCTTTCTGGGTCTCAGGCCCCTGGGCAGTCAGTGCTAGGTCGCCATAGCAACCCAGTGCTGACTGAAGGACTTCCGGTTTGGTCAGCCTTCAGTTGTGATTCCTTGTTCTGACCCTGGGCTTTTATATATTAGGATAAGTTAAATTTCTAATGGTTTTCAGTAATTTTGTTATGTGTTACCATTTTGTGTACTTGTTTGTTTTTAGAGGTGTTACACTCAAAACAGGATGGTAAAATGGGAAACACAGGCTCATGAGTCAAAGACCTTTTCTAAATGCCGGTTACATAACAGGCACTCACTAAATTCTTGCTTTCATTATAATGTTCATTGTCATCTTTCATTCAGAAAGCAGAAAATAAGCTAATTATATCAATATATTACTTTTATAAGACTTATGATAACCAAGTAATGATAAAGTCCTTCGTTTGAATATTGACAATTTTTAAGCCTTTAGATATTTATAAGTTTGGAAAGATAATTTAGCTGGCAATAGTTCTTTGCAGTTTTCAAACACATTGTATTATCAGAATACATTATCAAAGTTGAAATCTGCAAGAGAGTTTGAGAAAAAGATGGAGTACTTTTTCATTAAAGAATTTGTTTTAATTTTAGAGAAGATGGGGAAAGCAGGAAAAAGAGTAAAGAAAAATACTTATGAAATTTGTGAATCAGCTGAATGTTTCAGATATTCTTTCCCCATTGCAACATTTAAAACATTAAACATACACACACACAGTAATTTTTGTCAATAGCATTTTTTAAATGGTTAGGAGCATATAATGGAAACTGGGAATCACATCACTGAAAGGTTCTTTCCAAAGCATATTTTATAAGATTTTTTAAATCTCTATTTTCCATTAATTATACTTAGAGCAATTTTTCCTTTATTCCTCTCCTGAGTCCATTTGGAGGTCAGCTTTCTACGGATTAAAAAAAAACCTCATATATAACTCTTTTTATTTCAAATATAAAAATCACCATGAGAAGAGGGAAAAAAATATTACAGTGAAACTTAAATCTGTTAAGAGAGAACTCTAGCTTGTCCAGTACTTATTTGCTTCATCTTCCAGTGCTTTTGATTAGGTTTAACCTCTATGATATTGGAATCATTACAAAAACTTTAACACAGCTACCTGAAGCCTATATTCAATTCTATTATGCCATTTAAAATAATCAAAGTTATTTTAAGGAATTTTAAAACACGTTTTCAACATTTTATATAAGGAGTTTAATATTCTCTTTTTAGTATTATGAAATTCTCAATGGCCATATACTTATTAGATCTCTCTCTCTCTCTCTCTCTCTCTCTCTCTCTCTCTCTCTCTCTCCACTCCCTTCTTCCCTTCCTCCCTCACTCTCACTCATCTTTTTTTAAATGTATTAGCATTCAAAATAAAAGAATACTGAAAAAGTGTATAAGCCTGTATTTTTTTATTGGCATTTCAACAAGAATTCTTTCTCTCTTGCTCCTCACCCCACTCCCAGTGATACAGGGACTCACATAAACAGGATAGAAGCTTGGTCAGGAAATTAGATATCTTATCTTCAGGTCTGGTAAATAAGGTCCAATAACCTAGGCCTGCCGTACTCTTCACGATAACTGCCTTTACAAAATGAAATTTTGACTTCTTCACAGTTTAGCTACAAGAAGACAGTATCACTAGACCTGCTTTTCTGTGCAATATTGAAGGGTAGTAAAAGATTTCAACATCTGACAGGGGAAAATGAACAAGCGATAAAAAATCTTTGACATGTTCTCAATGCAAAGGCAACAGTTTTTATATTGATTTGTATTTTTATTATTGTTTACTTTCTGGACAGACTGAAGATATACTAAACATGGAGCACATAAATTGAAGGAAAAATACAAACATCACTAGCAACAAAGACAGGACCAGAATCTTTTAAAAATAGTTGTTTATAAGATCTAACAATCTTTATTACTGTAACTGTGTGTTTACTTTGCTGAGGATTTGAAATAACTTAATATTATTTATTGCCTTAAGAATATCTGCAGAAATTATAAAGAAAAGGAAAAAATCTTGAATCATACTGTTCTACTTCTAAAATTAATACAAATATCAGCAGCACCAGACCTTTTAGCTTTTAAGGAGCAAACAGTGTTTTGATGGCCCCAAAGTAAGGAATTGCAGCTGCATGGAGAGATAAAATTAAGAAATAAAATAAAAATACTATTTATAAATCTTAGACTAGAAAACTTCTAAAAGAGGCATAGTATGCTAAAGATGAAGTAATATTTACAATGATAAAAACTATTAATTCCATTGTCATATACTATCATAAAATATTGATCTTATAACTCATTTTAATGGTATATACTATTTGCAAGAGTTTAAAAAGTTTAACTTTCTCATTAAATGAGTCCATTAAAACCAAATTGTGTCTTTAGCTTTGTGCCTGGTATAGCTACATGATTTTTTTCAATACAAATAATGATGTTGCAATTCTAGATAAATTAACTAATTATATTCTAGATAGTTTTCTTTTAGTCTAAAAGAGGTAAGAAACAAGTTAAAAATTACTGGGAAAAAAGTGTCTACTCCTTAACTCCCAGAATAACACTGAACATAGCTGAGCATCTCTATGCTACTTGAATCTATTGTAGTGACTATAAAATGTTTTATATAACTTGTTAATTATGCAATTAACAAGAAAATTATAGAAAATTATATTTATGAAACAACCCTTACTTATTATCAATATTTTGATATTTTGTTGTGACATATAATGCATAAAACTGATTAAAACTTGATATAAAATAACTTTAGATTTTCTTATAGACACTAGGGGTCCGGTGCACAAAAATTTGTGCACTCGGGGTGGAGGGAGTCCCTCAGCCCGGCCTGTGCCCTCTGACAGTCTGGGACCCCTCAGTGGCTGTCCTATGATGGCCCCAGTCTGCCAGGCGCCTTCTGTGTGTGTGTGTGTGTGTGTGTGTGTGTGTGTGTGTCGCCACTGGGGACCTGCCCCCAGCCGCATCTGAGGCTCGGAGCAGTCCTCCTGTGTGTGTCTACCTGCTGGGGACCTGCGCCCAGGCACACCGTGGAGGCTTGGAGCAGGCACCCCCTCTATGTTGATCTCTCAGACTCTTGCCCTCCCCTGCATGTTGTTCTCTTTTTTGAGCGTGGCCAGGGCTGGGTGCGGCCTGCCTCCCAAGCTTGCCTACTGCCCATCTTCCTCCAGCCACCAGAAAGCAGGGAAAACCCGCCTCGTGGTCAGGCCATCCTTTTCCTGCTCCCTGATCCCAGGAACGGACCTGGGAAGCCGCCAAGCAGGCCGCCAACTCTTTCCCACTCACCCGTCCCCTGCTGCCTTCCTTTCCCACTTCCCGGTGCTGCCAAGGGGTTGGGGAGCTGCCAAGCAGGACCCCGGCCCCTGCAGCCTTGCTTTCCCGCTTCCCGGTGCCCCACAAAGGGCCTGGGAAGCCCACCAAGCAGGCTGCCGACCCTGCCGCCTCTTACCCGCTTCCCGGTGCCCTCCAACCCTGCCGCCTCTTTCCCATCACGGGTCCTGGGTCCTGCGCTGTCCCGCCCTGCAGCCGCTCTGTGCACTGGGAGGTCCCTCAGCCCGGCCTGTGCCCTCTCGCAGTCTGGGAGCCCTCGGGGGATGCCCACCTGCTGGCGTGCCTGACCAGCCTGGGTGAGGGG